>OZ023318.1:5448262-5575762 GCA_964007375.1 Ophion obscuratus
TCAGGGACAGGTTGAGCATGTCATGGATACCTTAATCACATTAATTGCCGGTTGATCATGTCAGCCGCATGTTGATCATGTGCGGTGCTGGTTGATCTTATCAAAGTGATGTTGAACACATCAAGAGCAGGCTGATCACTTCAAAAGCTGATTGACCATCACCAGAAGCAGGCAGTTAATCACCTCCAGATCAAGTGCAGGTCTAATTTGAAACACGCTTTTTCCTCGGTTCTCGAAAAAAGGGGATTCTTCCCTCACCATTCGGCCATCCAAAATTGTGACGTAAGCGAAATGCAGGAAAAGGATTCCCGGCTCTTGTCCACTTGGACAAATTATTCTGTCTCGTAGTCCGGATATCCCAATCCGGTTTTATATCCACTCGGTTCCCTCTTACCATGCCTGGCAATTTAATATGTATGAACGGGGCTTCATCCATCGAATGAGGTTTTCCAGGATCGGATGGAGCTTTCCCAGTTTCCGCGCACGTTAGCTGCTGCCATGTCAACATTGTATCGCCGGCATCTTGACATTCGCGAGACTTCCTGTCGGACGGTCCGGCAGGGGCGGAGAGGGAGGAGGCAACGAGACTGGAATAAGCCGGGACCACGTAAAAGGGAGACTGACATTGTAACCGAGCGTCCGGCGGAGTTCGGGCAGGTTGATTGACGCTAATTATCTCAGCGGGAGACGGGGATATTATTCTTCATTCGGTATCGCGGATAATGCGGTTCCGCCAATGACTCCAGTCTTATATGCGCATATATCTACAATGAAACTCTCGTAATGGCGCGGATGAGGAAGGGATTCCGGAAGATTCCGCTATAGTCGTGAGAAACTATGGACAAAGACTAGCAGGAACGAAGCTGCGGAGCGGAAATGAAGAAGTCTTCTGTCACGACTTCCAGTTCGCGGTGATCTTCTTCACAACTGATTCCCGACTAACGAAGCGAATCATAATTGCATTTGCCGAGTATTCCACTATTAAGGTCCAATGATACAACAGTCTTTGCTTATGATTCCGCCATGGACGCTTACATATTACGATTTCGATAACCTCTAACGAACTTTAGTGATTACACCATATCCGCCCTCCACAACGGCTTGCGCCGACCGATTCTATTCTTGAAAACCTCAGGTTCATAAATCTCCAATAATTCTAGAAAATCGCACTCGGCACGCATTTCGAAGCGCAATAATTGGGATTACCCTAGAATAATTAGTCTTGGGAACAAAAATGTGAAAACAGTTTTTTATTAACAGAGTTCGATCCACAATATTTTCGAGGCTGTTAAAAAAAAGTTACGTCTCAAATGACCATCGTTATCGACGTTGCTGTTCGATTAGTCCAGTGCTTTTCAACCTTCTTGAACACCCTCTAGAAATGAAAAAATCTGGCGACCCCCTTCCTCCCCTCAGCAGGCAAGAGAAGCTTCGAAATTATTAGTGGCATTCGTTACTTCCTACCTATGTAAACTAATATTCCAGTAACAAAGACGAAAATCCAGAACTTTCAACGTAGAATTAGAATTTTTGACTGAAGCTACATAGTTACATACTGAAAGTAACCCTAATGAAATGTTGCCCCTCAACTTGCCCCAACTCTAAGAAATCGGGGTTCAAAACTTAAAAATCGCCGTATCTCGATAATGAATAGCCTGATCAAAATAAATTTCAAACAAAAGTTGTTTGGTATAATAAAATACGTATAAAGTTATGTGATGTTCAACCCCTATCTTCGAAATAGCGGCTCAAAAATTATTAGAAAATTTGGGGTTGATGCGTGTGCGAGCGAAGTAGACATATCACTGCGCGCTTGTCTGCGTCAATGGTGCTCTCACGTTTTTGTGCCGCTATTTTCAAAGATAGGGGATTGGATGTTAGACAACTTTATACGTATTTTATCATGCCAAACAACTTTTGTTCGGAACATTTGTTGATCGGGCTATTAATTATCGAAATACGGCGATTTTTAAGTTTTCAACGCCTATTCCTTAGGGTTGGGGCAAGTTGAGGGGCCAAATTTCATTGGGGTTACTTTCAGTATGCAACCATCTAGCTTCAGTAAAAAATTCTAATTCTCCGCTAAAAGTAATGGGTTTTTGTCTCCTTTACTGAACTATAACGTTCTCTTCAATAGTGAACATAAAAACTAAGAAGAGAAATAGACTTCAATTAGAAAATGATTTGGTTATTTGCGTCTCAAAAATAGAACCACGACACGACAACTTATTAAAAAATAAACAGGCACAGCCTTCTCACTGAAATTGTTGTATTTTATTGTAGTATAGGACCTACAACCCTTGCTTTTTACTTTTACCTGGCTTACGACCGCGACCCCCCAAGCAAGACTTTGCGACCCCCCCTGGAAGTCGCGATCGACACGTTGAAAAACTCTGGATTAGTCAATGCACAAGGTCTTCGAAAGACGTCAAGTAATCAAACAGAACTCGTAAAGCATATTCGACCGGTGCCTTTTTGTTGACGTTTCTATCCTTTCTCCATCGAGACATAAAACCGAAGTCATTATTTGGTCATGTACAATGACGGATCGGCGACTATAAAGCGGTTCTCCAAACTATCGTTTCCTTTATCGAACAACGCAACTTACACCCTAACACATGTGTGCATCTTCATCTCCGATTGTGCGAAATAATTCCCGGCTGTCTAATCCGCAAATCTAAGGGTACGGGCGTTACCCTCAAATACCTTTCAAGGTTAGCAGCGAAGAGTTTGGGGGCGGAGGGCAATCTGAATGCACCTGGCTAAATCGCAGCCCGCTTATCAAACTTCCAGACCGAGTTCGTTCGAGGGATTCGGCAATAGGGGGCCAAGTTGCCTCGTTGCATTTGCATTCGAACCTTCGCGTACATCGCTCGCCGACTCCAGCCGATAGGGGATGACTGCAGGTTCGAGCGGAGTCGTTGCCAAGTGGCAATAAGTGTGGAAACGAGCACGGGGGTATCCCTCATGATCCCGGGTAATTTTCATGCGCAATCCGATGTTGAATCGCGCGCCCACTGCATGTGGCGCAGTGCCACATTGGCCAGCGACATGACAACTGTTGCCGAAAGGAAGGGCTTGACTCGGAGGGCTCGACTGCCGAGGCGAGGTTCGTTGCGCCCTTTTGTCAGTCGATAGTTGACGGCCGAGTCCGGGAAATATACATGGCGACTTATGCACCTCTGGTGGCCAAAATGTAAGTTAATCGGGGATGATTTGCTTGATTAGAGTATCGAAGGTACTTATGTGTCGTTTTTTAATAATTCATCGGCCGATCAATCATGTTAAAGTATTCGCGATATTGTGGAAAGAAATCCCAGGAAAAACCGCTATATTTTTTTGCAAAACTTTGCTCCTCTCTTTAGTTGTTTTGTCTTCGTTATTTATTTTCATTGGCACAAAAATCGATGTACGCATGAAATTGTAATTAGGAATAAGCATCGACTGCGCTATTTTCTGTCGGAAATTAAGCAATGCTAGACAGACTGGTGTAGTTTCGGTACTAAAATCGTGCATCGACTTTCATCTGAAAGCAAATATGTAAAAGTTGCCGATACGAAAATGAAAATATGAATCAAACGATGTATGCTATTTTCAATAGATGCAAGGTGATAAAAAAGATGTGGTGCCACTGACGAAATGGCAAACACACCGCGTATTATTCATACAGTAAGATGGCCTTCTATCGCTCGTTTTTTAAACTTTGAATCGACGTACTGAATCGACGAAATGATTTTTTTCTATCGATTTTGTTTAGGTTATTTTTCGATCCGTTCACTCAATCCTGAGATTCCATAATAGGGCAAGCCGACCAGTGAATGAATCAATAATAACGCTGTAGGATTCAGATGGAGTGTAAGATAATAAAATTATGAAAAAAAAATGTTTCAATCGCGATAGCTAACAAAAGATATTATTCTGATGATAGAAAAGAAAATTGTAACAAATAATATTGAAAAAAATTGATTAAGTAGCGAATTGACTAAATCGCCAATGAATGGACAACGCTACTAGTATATGGACACTCGACCGCCAGTAAATGAACATATAGTATGGATAAACGCTGTAAAACATAACTATTTATTATTTATTTTTATTACATGCTAGATTCGGACATCACTGTGTTGCACAGAAATTATAATATTTTTATACATGTGAGTATTATATTTTTTATTGCGATTTCGTAGAAAATACAAAAAACTTGTTTACACCCTAACAAGACATTATAAAACCATACCAAAGTGTATTTCAACGGAGAAACAAAAAACTAAATGTGGTCAAAATTTGAAAAACGAATGAAATTATTCGATGGCAACATTTAATGCAATGTACATTGTCAATTTCCAACGGTAATTAATTTTGCAATTATCAACAGATGAGCTAAATTTTTACTCTGCTGTGAGAATCATCAGAACAGAACCCATATGTCCATTCACTGCAAAGAGGTTGAAATACAGCACCGGTGGATAAACATGTCTAATTATGATCTATTATTACGAATTTAATTAAAATTTGTGCAAGAAATGAAAGCTCAATTCTATCTTAAGTAATAAAAGCAATACTTACCCTCAAAATTCACGAAAAACTATTGTTTTCGCCTTTAGCTCACCTACCGTGTACAGCCGTATGGTAACTAATTGTAAGTTGCGCGGTGTGCAAGTAACAAACTAAAAAGATTCCGTAGGACGTCGAAATTCGATATTGAATTGAGAAGTCGGTTTTAACGACACCTGTGATTTTTATGCTAGATTACAGTGATTCGTGTTTGTATTGACAATCCATATTCTTTGCTTATTTTAAATATAAATCAGCTTTAGTCCATTCAGTGGTCCCCGCCATTCACTCGGTTTAACACATTTTGAATTGTTTGTTTGTTGAATCGAATAAGTTAATTCGGTGATGTTGTAAACATACTATATACGCCCTTTTGAGTATTACTTGAAACTTTTTGCAACAGTCGCCGTTAGCGACTTTTTACGACGCGTTTGCGACTCGCTCTGCGCAGTCTCGTGATGTAGCCCGGGCACACGCATCGGCGCTGCTTTCTCGCACTTCTCGACGGCTGACTGCACCTTGCTTGCGACATGAACATATGCAGCGTGAGGCACATAAAGTGTAACAGAGCAATAGCACTCAAACTATTGATCATATTCAAAAATGTTTCAGACAAAAGTTTGAGTGTTCGAGAAGGCCGTCATTTTGGACCACCCAATTTTTTTTATCGCTGGAGGCGCTGTAGCTACGTCAAGGTCAACTCCACTTTTTTCAATGGATACTTTGCGTGGCTAGAATGACCTTGTATTGTAGGTCGCTGAATTCGTCTTAAAATCGGCAATAATGTTATCGAAAAAAAAAAAAATTGTTCCATTGAAAAAAGTGGAGTTGACCTTGACGTAGGCTTCAGCGACTCCACCGATAAAAAAAAATAGGGTGGTCCAGTATGACGGCCTCCTCGAACACTGAAACTTTTGTCTGAAACATTTTTGGATATGATCAATAGTTTGAGTCCTATTGCTCTATAACACTTTATGTGCCTGAGCCTGTATAGTGTGTTCCAGTGATTTGTACGACTCTCGCCACTAAACACGGTAAAAGCGTTTATAATTGAAACAGTAAAACAAACGGCCCCTTTTAGGGCCAAAAATCTATGCGCGAAAGTATCACCGTACCTAAAATTCATAATTCAATGAGTTCTTCCAGTATGGAAAAGTAACAGCCCCTTTCAGGGCCGAAAATGAATTTGACGAAACTTCTCCGTGTTGCAAATTTAAACCTGAAAAAGTTCATCGAAATGATGAATAGGACGCCAAGCAGTAAATAGAGCTCATCTATCTACATAAATTTCAGGTACTGAAAAGTTTGAGCAATGATAAAAAACTTATCATTGCTCAAACATAACGAAAAACGTATATCCGTAGATAATGGGGCACTAAAAATGTTGATTAGCATTGCATCAAGCGCATCGAGTGAAAAAAGTCTGTAGGTATTGCGAAGGTAAATACTAATTTTTTGCGTCAATCGCAGACAACTAAAAACCAATACCTTTAGGTATCGCGGGCCGAAATATGAATTTGTCTGGCATCGAACATGCGCAGTGAGAAATCCTTAGCTCTTCAGGTGTTGAAAGTAAAGAATATTTCTCTTAAGGCGTAGTGTCGCACCTACCGAGCGACTGTGAGAGCAAGAGAGATAGCTAATTTGCAGATTCCCAATGTTTTCAGAGACAGTTGATATTTCGGAAAAAATAAAAGAAATATCAGCCGCTCTTTTGAACGATATAGAAAACTGGTCCGTAGGATTTTTACCGACCAGATGTCTGACACCCCGAGTACAAATCTTGCTCCGGCTACAAGAAAAACCTGATCAGGCTTCCTGATTTCTTTTTCCGGCCTTGATCGGGATTTTTTTTTATCAAGCCCTGATCATTTTTGATAAGCAATCCCTGACTTCGGTCTGATCAGGGTGAAAAGTGATGGCCTCACATGCAGTTCGAAGAGAGAAGTTCGCTGTTGCTTCAGAAACCACCACCTGATCACATTCTTCATTGCACTGCCAAACAAATTTTTAATTTAAGGAGGATATATATAAATCAAAAAGGTTTTTACTACGATCATATTTGTTTCAAATATATTTTTTAGAATATTCAATAGAATATTTCATGAATCCAAAATAAATTGAAATACTTCATTTAGAGTTCTACCGCAATGATTTTGTATCATAATCCGTCATTCCCTGGCTTTCTGAATGGATTTTTTCGAAGAAAATATTTTGGTATCCACATGGAATCGAATCTAGAACCTACCTACCTATAACTACGCACGCTGCCCCTACGCTATCGAGTGTTTGTAGCATTTCGGTAGCAAAACAGACCACATGAATTCCTATAATTATTTGTTATATCACATAAACTATATCAATTAGTTAATATCACTGTGATAACTAGAAAGTTTTATTGAATATGCTATAGATTTTTCAAACATAACCTATATATCCCTCTTATCTCTGCCAACCGAATGAACTCGGTAATTATCGGCGTCACAAATAAATGTTCCAGACAAAAGTTGTATGGTGTGAAGAGGGCCATCAAATGCGACCAATTTTTTTCTTATTTTGGTGCAGTCGCTGACGCACAGTGGAGGTCACCTCCATTTATTTTGATGGCATGGTACATTTTTCTCAACCATCTTGTGGAGCACCTCAAGTCGCATAAAAAACATTAGGAGGTCCAGTTGTTCAAGGTCATTCAACGTCACCTATTAAATTGAAATACAAATCTAAATATCTCGAATCACTACCAAATACCAAATACCAAACACTACCAAACTACCAAAAGCCGCAAAACTGTATATACGTCCAGTTTCTTGATGATTGCTTGAAGTTCCCCGAATCAGGCGAATTGGATCAACCCGTAAGTCCAGTTGCCTGATCATCGCTTGAACGTAGTCTGATCAGGCGAATTTGTGTAAGCCGTAAATCCATTTGCTGGACTATCGCCGGAAACTGGCCGGATCAGGTGACTGGAGTTAACCGTAAATCCAGTTGCCTGATTGTCGTCTGAAACTGGCCGGATCGGGCAAATCAAGGCACACCGTAAATAAAGCCTCCGTACAACAGCGTGATCAGACCCAGTTGAGGTCGTACATTTCTAATAAGAATACGTAAAAGCGTGTGAGCGATTTTTACTGCCGAAAGCGGCCGAAAAATTCAGTCATTAAAAAGAAATCATGTTCGTTGCATCTCAGCGATACGAATTTCAACGTCATCGTATAACCCAAGTCCTCGGATAAATCAGATAAAAAATATACATTTTTGGTTACTGTGAACGGAAATGCGCTTCCGATCCAAGACTTTCCGCTAAACAAAACAGAAAGTGAATTATGTGAAATTACGTTGCATCGAACACGGGTAATAAAAAATTCGTATATTCAGGTACTGAATAGCCAAAAATATGAACGTTCTATATGTTGCTCAAACACAACAAGAAAAGTATACCTGTCAAAATATGGATGTGTTTTTGCATTGATTGCACAGGATGGAAAATATCTCTAGACATTGCGAAGTGGAATATATAGGTTAGCCTGGTCCATCGCAGACAACGGAAAACTCACGACAATAAAAAAATACATACCTTTGGGTATCGAAAGGCAACAAATGTGAATAGTTTCGGTATCAAATATCGGCAACGAAAAATTCTTAGAGCTTTTGGTGTCGAAAGGGTAAAAATATTATAAAACAAATCAGACAAAAAATATACATTTTTGGGTATTGCAAATTCACTTAATTCGAAGATAATTACAATTACAAAATATTTATTTACGGCCCCCTCAAGCATAATCGTGAAGACCAACCGTCCAAACGATACCAACGTGTGAATATTGCAGAATTTACTTCACTAACTGGAGTTAGCAAATGACCGTGCAAACACGTCGATTTCTTAACTATAAGGAGTGAAGTATCTTTTTCATATATTTATAACATTTGATAATCAATCTACACGGTGTGAGAAACGGCATGTTCTGTTTTTTTTTAACTTTCTGTTTGATTCTATTACTAGATTTTGTGTAACATTTTGTAATTAAGGGCGAATAATTGTACAAACAAAAACAGCAATAGTTGTGATATACTTGTCTTCGGTGTCAGTGATAATAACGTGATAGGGTGTACTCTTAATGCTTGTATTATTATTTTATTCAATGACAATTCCTTTGACAATTTTGTTTATATAGTTTGTTCTTTTATATGTTCAACATAGTTTAAAAAATAAAATTTGTAAGGTTATAAAATTAATAAAGATTCAAAAAATGATTTATTATTCATTTTATGTTACCGATGCCATTTCCCAGGCTCCTACGGATTTCTATATCTTAATACTTCTTCTCAATATAAATTTGAAACTATAGTTTCTTTACATATTTGAAATTCACTTGTCTTTTCCTCAGAAGGATATACCAATTTCTTTCTAAAACGATTAAAAAGTAGAAAAAATTAAGCCAAGCAATTGAAACCTCCCGAAAATCTTATCGCTCGTTCGCACCGGATCAAAAATTCTGATTTAACTCAAAACATTTTTTTATAATCCAAACAATGATTTAATTATATTATTTCAATTCGAATGGAGAAAAAAAGTGAAATTACTCTTTATAAAATCCCAAAGCAAGATTAATATTTTTCAAAGTATTTTATTTTCATTTAAAAAAATATATTACCATTATATGGGTATTTCTCTAATAATTGAAAAGTAGCCCATATGACGCCGTCCTATGCATGTTTTTTTCCCTAAAAATAATAAAACAAAGTATGTACAACGGAAGGTAATGATAAATTAAACATATTTACAGTGGGTAAAAAAAGTATTTGTTTACGTCGTTTTTTTGTCAAATTATGCTACGAAATAAATAAAATGCTTCATTAATTTTCTGTGTTCGATAGCTTATCCTAAATATACATGATGTCTGTTTACAAAAATCTTGGGAAAACACGAATAAACAAATAAAGCCAAATTAACAACAGTTTCGTGTGAGATGTACAAATACTCTTTGAACCCACTGTATATCTTCAAAAAGCAGATACATTTTCTCCTTATTTTGAACGTATGGACGATTTTGTAGAAATTCGTCACAGGGGACGGTAATATATTCCAGAGCACTGTTTAAATTTAAAAAATGTATTTTTTATCAAATTTAACCACTGAAATATCTTTTCTTTACTTTACCACAGGGCATGACGTATAATCAATGATAAATAAAAAAAAACACATGCTGAATTATTACTTTTTTTATCGATCGCACATATTTTGACCTAATCTTCTTAAGTGCTTACAGCACAACTGAAATTAAACTTATTAAGCTCAACTTTATACTTTAAAAACGTATTCATTGCTAGCCTCTCAGTCTAAAAAATAACAAAGTCAGTCATGTCATAATCTTCATAAAGGAACGTCAACTGCTTCAGAGAAAACAAACGTTATCGTACACTATTAAATATCACAATCAACATCTTGCTACTAATACTATGTGTAGTAAGTAATTGAATACCTGTAATTATAGTGTACAACGAAATCAGTCGTATCGTGGCTTTTTTTAGAAACAATTAGACCTTCAAAATTTATTTTTCATAGACACCCGAGTCACAATGTTCAACCCGAAAAAGGAAGGCTTCCCGAATCAAATTTTTTAGCCTTTTCTGAACTCTCGCAGGACCCAATTCTTTTGTAATACCTAAGCCGCCAGCCTCCGTTGAAACTACCAATTCCCATTTGTCGAGTTCAGTGCCATAAAGAGACCTCCTCTTGATCCAGTGTAGCTTCTGTCTGACCTCCCAAACCTTTTTTCGACTTCCAGTTTCAGTGAAACGTGCAGAACACAGGCCTCCTGCTTTCGATCTCAAACCGTTGCCTCGACCTATCTAACCTGCTAACTACCTAGACTAATTCTAGATAATGCAATGTAACTGAAGAGCTAGAGGGTTCAAGAAGAAATGTCAAGGATGTGCAGCGTCGCGTAAGTTTATACTGGATAGCCTGGCATTTTTTAAGAATTTTCCTGTGCGATTTTTTCTCACAGTAAAATTCGTGACGCCCATTAATCCGATAGAATTGAAGTAAGACTGTATATACGAGCATTTTTTTATGAATCACCTATAAAATAATAATAAATCGATATTGAACAAATTTGATTCTTTTCGCATATTAATATTACACTAATAATTTGATAAGCTGACGATGTATTTTTATTAATTGTGTAGTATTTATTCATAATCTGATAATGCATACTTACATGTACCGTTCTTCGGGCGATAATCAGGGAAAACCTATTATTTTGGTCATCGAACGGGTTACCGATCAGGCCACAATGGAGTGATGATGGAGGAGATATCGAATTTGGGCCGAACGCAGGTTAGGTGGGGTCGAGGCAACGGTTTGAGATCGAAAGCAGGTTAAGGAGGCCTGTGTTCTGCACGTTTCCTGGGGTTCTGCGAGGGTAATAACATTTTATAAACACTTGTTGGCTATTCTGATTAAACTGAGTCCTGGATTTGCCAATAGACCGTATAGGCAGCTGCCTAGGGGTGGAAAACTTTAGGGGGCATCTAAAAAGTCTGCTTAGGGGCGGCAGACTTTTAGAGGCACCTAAAAAGGCCTAGGTAAATACAAGTGATTAAGATAGGCGGGACTTCACAAATTCAAGTGACCTATACTTCAGAAAACTATAAATCCGGCACTGATTAAACTTATGAATGTTAGAATTAGGTAATGGTAATACTAACCATAAATATTAGCCTTGAATCTGGTCATTCTGGAAATGGAACACGACAGCGGACTGTGTTTTAGGATGTTGGAAAGACATTTAAATAAATATTAGGATATTACGTCATTATACTACGAGTCGCGTTTTCGATGATAAACTGTAGTAAATCTTGCCATTCGTAACTTCACAACGTTTCAGAGCCTAGCGATATTTTTTTAATTATTTTTTTAGGTATAGTCTCGACGGGTTGCCATGGTCACGCCACCCGTTGATTTTTCTCCATAGTGTTTTGTTGTGCAAAAACTAAATACGTACAGAGTATCTTACTAAAGAAATAAAGTATTAAAAAAATTAATTATAAGAAAAGGATGCCGCAATAGAAGAAAAGAAAACATTCTCGCTCGCGTTCGAGGGAGAATAAACGAAAGGAAAGACTCGATGTCCTCCAAAATACGGTTATGCAATTGATAATGGAACCATGAGTACTGTTCTGCGTTGTTACCATATGTCTTCATATTATAGGGGACAAATATTTTTTACGAAAAATTATTCTGTCTAAATTTCAATGCAGACCCTGCAGTATTAAAAGTTGCAATTTTGAAACCCAATCTAAATAGTCGACTGTTCTGAAATTGCACTCAAACATGCATAATGATATGAACAATGTCTGGTTCAAATTTGAACAAAATCTATAGAAATCAAGATTGCGCGCTCGTACTACCTTAAAAGAAAATTGTTTTTTTTTATTGACTTAAATTATGTATAAACATGTCGAAAATAATATGCAAAAGTTATTTTAGGTGGACATTTTTTTAAGACATGTAGAAAAATGGTTTTAAAACTTTAAACGCGATTTTCATGAAGAAATATTTTCAAAATCGGGCGGACTCGTAGGTCCTGCATTTTTTGACCGATTAACTTCAAATTTCAACTATAACTTCTTAGGTACATTTTATAGCGATGTGCACACGATTTTTACAATCGTTTAACAATTGCGATTTTTGGACACGAACAAAGGCCGTTGTTTCAGTCGTAAATGTGACGTGCTTAAAAATTGGGCTAGATGTACAAAAATAAATATTTTATAATAATCGTGTGTACTTCGGTAGCAAAACTCATGTAGATTACGGGGAAAAGAAAATTCTTCTGGGTGCACATGTGCGACTCGAACGAGTCCGGTCGTTGGAGGTACCTACGAATTTGTGAAATAAACCCTCTAAACCTCGTTTTGATTGCTTTATTAGTATTATTGAAAAATCCCAAAAAGCCTTGTTTTTCGACTATCCAAAGGTATATAAGGCCTTAACTAATTGTGCAAAGGTTGGTAGGACTTTGTGACTATTATGTCTGCATATAGAATGGCAGAATAATTTTTATGCACTGTATCACAAACTTTATGATTTTTATTAAAACATTTGATAAAGAGTTCGAAACATAAATTTCTCTTCCATAGAACTTTATTAATTTCAAAAATAAAACTAATTATTGCCTATTACGTCAGAATTACAATTTTTATTTATTTGTAGTCATTATAAACAACTATATTTTCATAAAACAATTTTTAATATTATTTCGATCGAGTGCTGTTCACCTGTGTTCAAGACATACCCAGTAATTGACAACATTTATTTATATGCATATCTTTTTACTATCGCAAATATGTGTATGACGATTACTGGTCCGTGGATCCTTCAGACAATGCTAATTATGGACCCAATATTTCGTTTCTGATTTTCTATAAACTAATATTCGATTCGTAAGGCTCGTTTTTGGTTATAATTGTCCCAGTTATCGACAGCCGTGGCGATTAATCGGTAGAGTGTTTATGTAGCTGAAGCGGTAATCGTCATATATGAAAATTCATTGAAATTAACATAAAACTATAATTTTGTATGCTGAACACAAAACTAAAATCCTTGTCAATCACGTGAAGGAAAAATTACTTCACGCGAGTCCACAGGCATTCTCAAATCACCCGAGATGGGACATGGTTCACGTTAACCTCCTAATGAAGGATTCGGCCGAAATGACAGCTAGATGTCGTAGCGGAATATATTTAATTTGATTTTTGTCTTATACGCATACTTACGGGTATGAAAATGTAATACAACATAGTAAATACCTCCTAGAAGCTAATATACCACAGATCTGCACGAAGGACTGATTTTTATCTTAAAATACTTATTTAATGTGTAAACATGACGATCACTAAGACCCTGACGGCCACTGAGCCGACTACCCTACAGCAATGAAGGATCTCAAGCCGGAAGACGAAAACTCGCAAGACGAGGCCAAAGAGACACCAGCCAATGAGGCATCCATGGAAATTAATATCCAATCCGAAGCGGCTGCGAACACAAACCCTCCAATACGAGACGATATCCTCGAAGTTCTTATTAACGATCCCGCCGATGCAAAACATACACCACTGGAAATGCAGTCTTAAGCATGAAATGGGTCTAATAGATGGCAAACGATCTCTCGGATGAAAGCAAGACGGAAATAATGAATAAATATGGACGAAGCGGAGGCCTGTACACACAGGCTCCACAAATTAATCTGGAAATAATTCCAGCTCTTACAGAAACAGCCAAAAAAAGAGAGGAACACTTTGAAAATGCATAAAACTCTATGGGATCAGCGCTAGTAGCACTAGGCGTAGCTTTATCAATGGTGATCGAACCTCAAGAAGACGGAATCGATGAAGAAATCTTCCTCAAATATCTCTGCGAAGCAGGAAAAGCCGTATCAGATGTATTCAACCAACAGTTCATCGCTAGAAGATCGTTTATTACCTCATTACTGAGTAAATGACTCAAACCAACAATTGAAGCAACAATACCTGATAAATACTTGTACGGTGAAATGTAACAAACAAATCAAGGATGCGAAAGCAGCTGGGAAAGTGTGTGCGCACATCAAACCGGCTACGAAGATCCAGTCAAAAATTACTTTCTCAAGATCGTCGGATAAGAGAAACATCGGACGCCCACCTGCGATGTACAGACAGATGGGTGCCCAGAGACAACCAATGATGCGGTTCGAACGACGCCATCAGTAGACACCTTGAAATCCATCGAGAGTACCCACACGACCATAAAAACCGACAAAACCTAAATATGCCAGGCAAGCAGCCGTGCAAGTCGGATAAAAAAAATGCTCCGCAATGGGAGAAGATTATAACCGATAAACGTATTCTTGGATTTATCAATGGATATAAAATCCCATTTAAAGAATATCCCTCAAACAGAAACCGGATACCTAATCAAACTTGGATTGCGGCTGAAAAAAATAATGTTAAAAATGAAATTAACAAGCTACTTCGAATAATGCAATCGAAGAATGCAGAAAAATCTTCAAATCAATTCATTTCACCCTTCTTTTTGGTACCTAAACCAGACGGTTTCAAACGCTTTATACTGAATTAAAAAAAATTAACGTTCATATGGATGCACCACATTTAAAAATGGAGGATATCCGGTCCGCAAAGCCTTTATTGTCAAAAGGGGCATATATGGGGACAATAGATTTGAAAGACGCGTATTATTTGATAACTATTAACAAATCTGATAGAAAATTCCTGAGATTTCGGCTAGACAATAAACTTTATCAGTTTACCTGCCTGCCGTTTGGCTTTGCACTAGTCCTTTCGTATTTACGAAACTAATGAAACCTGTTCTAAGCATGTTAAGATTACAAGGAATTTACATGGATGATATTCTATTGATCAATTCAAAATTGGAGAAGTGTTCAAAAAATATTAAAATGAAAGTAGACTTATTAGAGAGTCTAGGCTTTATTTTCAATCAAGAAAAGAGTTCGCTTATACCAATCCAAAGTTGAAAATATCTAGGGTTCATCATCAACTCGAAATATTTTCGATTGGAGCTTACTGAACAAAAGAAAATTCAAATAAAAATTTATTCCGAAAAAAGCATACAAAATTCGAAACTTTGCAAAATTGATTGGCACGCTATGCGCGGCTGCACCAGCAATTGCGTACGGCACCATGTACTGCAAGAGACTTGAAAGAGCAACATTTCTTGCACTTGAAGTCAATGAGGAAAACTAGGACGGTACTTTGACATTGCAAAAAAACGGTTATACAAGATCTTCATTGGTGGAGGAAAAATTTTGGATGTGGATACAATCCAATGCGAATGGAACGATTTGAAAAGAAAATTCAAATAAGAAATTTAGTCCGAAAAAAGCATACAAAATTCGAAACTTTGCAAAATTGATTGGCACGCTATGCGCGGCTGCACCAGCAATTGCGTACGGCACCATGTACTGCAAGAGACTTGAAAGAGCAACATTTCTTGCACTTGAAGTCAATGAGGAAAACTAGGACGGTACTTTGACATTGCAAAAAAACGGTTATACAAGATCTTCATTGGTGGAGGAAAAATTTTGGATGTGGATACAATCCAATGCGGATGGAACGATTTGCTTTGAAATCCAGACTGATGCATCCTTGATGGGATGGGGAGCATACTCGGAAAGACAAAGCACACACGGTTTCTGGAATGAAGACGAGGAAAAATATAGTATCAATTACCTTGAACTATTAGCAGCATTCTTGGCATTAAAAAGTTTCGCTACACATTTATCAGTCTGCGAAATTTTATTAAGAATTGACAATACCTCATAGTACAGTCGTGCTGTATATTGGAATCGGAAAAATTAGAAGAAGGCTAGTTTTTAGACAGGTGATTTTGTAGGTGCCACGGGTGCTAAAACCAAGTTTGCCTAAAAATCGGGGGGTAGGGTTTTTTTAGAGGATGGGGGTGGATTAATGCCAAACTACAACGCCCACGAGGTCGGCGCCGGGAAACAAAATGTTCAGAAAAATCCGAGTTTTATTTTTGTCCATAGCGCCGAAGTCATGGAAGTTTATTTTAGGGGCGAAAAAGTGGGGTAAAATTTTGGAAAATCAGTTTTCATTCGATAACTCTTTAGGACAAATTCATACCATTTTTGTTCAAATGGAAACGTTGTAGCCCTTGAAAAGACGCGTCGATCGAGTATTCGATCAACCCTCTCCAATAATATCTTCACCCCCAAAAGAATTGTTGAAGAGTTAACAAAAAATTTGTTTATTGAGTAACTCAAAAACAATCGATTTTTCGGGGATGGATCAAATGTACGAAATGTAGAGAATGATTTTCTCTATATTTTCGTTCTTATGCACAACTTTTGAATTTTGCTTTTTCGAACCCCTCTCAGGGGTTGAAAATTCAAAATCAAATTCTGGGAAAACTATTGACCAGAACTAAAGAGATACGAGTTTGGCGCTGTGGACAAAAATGTAGCTGAGGGTTGAAGCTACAAATTCTTCCACGGCGGCGAATTCGTGCCGTCAATAGTTTTCCCAGAATTTAATTTTGAATGTTCAACCCCCTAGAGGGGTTGGAAAATCAAATTTCAAGGGTGGTCCATAGCAACAAGAAAATGGAGAAAATTATTTTCTACATTTCGTACATTAGACCCATACTCGAAAAACCGATTGTTTTTGAGTTATTCAATAAACTATTTTTTTTTTTGTTTGTTTTTTAACCATTTTTTGGGGGTGAAGATATTATCGGAGAGTGATGATCGAATACTCGATCGACGCGTCTTTTCAAAGGCTACAACGTTCCCATTTGAACAAAAAACGTACGATTTTTTTCTAAAGAGTTATTGAATTAAAACCGATTTTTCAAAATTTCACCCCACTTTTTCACCCTCAAAATGAACTTCCACGACTTCGGCGCTGTGGACAAAACTAAAGCCCGCATTTTTCTGAACATTTTGTCTCACGGCGCCGACCTCGTAGGGGTTGTAGGTTGGCATTAATCCACCCCCATCTCCTTTTATACCGTAAAAAATAACCCTACACCCCGATTTTTAGGCAAACTTAGATTTAGCACCCGCGGCACCTACAAAATCACCTGTCAAAAAATTAGCCTTCTTCCAATTTTCTCCGATTGCGTGTTTTTTTCAGCGACAGCACGGATGTACTATCAGCTATTTCTTATATAAATAGAGCCCGAGGTATACAGTTTCCGCATCTAAGTGAGTTAAAAAGAAAAATTTGGCAGTGGGGTGGAGAAAGACGACTGAGGTTCTTTGCTTCATATATTTCTGCCCAACAAAATGCCCTCGTCGACGCAGCATCCAGAATTACTAATATCGATACGGAATAGGAATTGAATAATACAAAATTTGGAATATTTAAAAACAAATTCGACCCCTTCTCAATAGTTCTTTTTGCGTCAAGACATAACAAAAAATGGAAAAGATTTAGCGCTAGCTTTACACAGCCAGACGTTACAGCCGTAGACGCATTTACAATATCGTGGAAGCAAGAAAAGTTCTCCGCTTTTCCATACTTTGCAATTATTCTAAAAGTATTGCAAAAAATTCAAACGATGAAGCACAAGGAATAATAATTGTTCCTCACTGGCCAATGCAATCATGGTTCCCGTCTGTCACATCGATGCTATTGCAGAACCGATCATATTCAAACATTCTAAAAAGCTTTTATTATCACCATGGAGGACGATAATGCACCCTGTGGCATCCCGGCTTTCGTTGGTGCTAGGGAATGTATCAGGAAAGCATTCCTAAAAAGAGGCATTGGAGCAAAAGCAATTCAGGTCATGGTAAACTCGATTACCTCGTCGACCTTAAAACAATACCACACATCGCTTAAGCGTTGGTGGGACTTCGCAAATCAACAACATTTTGATGTGTAAAAAGCTCAAATTCCAGAGATTATCAACTTTCTTGCAAAAAGATTCGAAGGCGCAAATTGCGGTACCCTGTGCTCGGATCGATCAGCAATTGAGCTTATATCCTTACGAGAGATTGAAAGAGACAAGCTGATTGCTCGATTTTTGAAAGGAATATTTAAACAAAAACCTTCACGACCAAAGTACGACACTACCTGGAATACTAAACCAGCGTTAGAAAATCTGAAAAAGCTTTCGATGGAAAAAAATCTTTAAGGGAAACGGGAGAGAAAATAGCCACCTTATTGATCCTTTCAACAGCTCAAAGACTCCGAACTTTAGCACTAATCTGGACAGATAATGTTGAAACGTCGGAAGCGGGAATTTCGATAAACATTCTAGACCTCACTAAAACATCGAAACCAGGACCAGTACAACCGGAACTATTTCTACCCTTTTTCGAATAATCGAAAAAATTATGTGTAGCATCTGCAATTTTAATTTACTTAAAACGAACTTAGCAATTCCGATTTGAAAACAATCACCGACTCTTCATAATCTCGATAAAGCCATATAAAGATGTAACTGCACAAACCATCGGCCACTGGATAAAAAACCTACTAAATAAGTCGGGCATAAATACCGACAAGTTTACTGCCTACAGCACAAAACATGCAAGTATTAGTGCAGCTTCCAGAAAGGGAGTCGACACGGACACGATCCGTCGAACGACCGGTTGGTCCCAACGCTATGGGATGGCTGCTAGATTCTACAACAGGCCTAGTCAAGGAGAAAAAAGCACATTTGCGCGTGCCATTCTTAATTATGAACGTTCGTTTGTTACCTTTATCTGAAGCTAAATAAATAGAAGGCTTTCAATCAGCACCAGTGCTACCAGTAATTATCACATTTACGATCGAACATAGAAGTTCGATCGTAATTATACGCAGCGTCTCATTCGAAGATGATCTACTCCGATCCAATCACCGATTCCCAGACTTAAAGATCATATTCAAAAAAATTGATAACTCTAATAGATACTCTAAACATATGAAGAAAAAATCAACGGCCGGCGTGACCATTGCAAACCGTGGAGACTATAGTAAAAAAAAAAATATCGCTAGGCTCTGAAACGTTGTGAAGTTACGCATGGCAAGCATTACTACAGTTTATCACCTTCGAACGAGACTCTTCGTATAATTACGATCGAACTTCACTCGTTCGATCGTGCAATTATATACGTTATGGCGCACCAAGAATAGGTAACGTATTATCGTTTTAGATAGATGCAACTCAGTAATGGTAACTTCAAACACAGAAAATTGGCCTGGGACATAAATGTTCCAGTTAGTAGAGAAACACCCATATTACAGTACATAGATGTACCCCACAAGTACATTGGAAATGCTTTGCAACGACTTGGCGTGCATGGCTTGAAAAAAAAAGCATTCGTGCCGGACTGTTTCGGACATATCTATTAAACAGTAAGAAAATCAATATTCTTCTATGTTTGTCCATAAAAGATTCGGTGGTACTCAAAATCGGGGAATCCAACGTCCCCAAGTGGGGAAACGCATTTTAGGTTTCCGTATTGTGCATCAGTAGCACAAGATACAAGATCCCTTCAAAGGAAGTATATAGAAGGGCGAGGGATAGAGAGGGGGAGGAAGGGAGCGAATGAGTCTCGGCTTTCCAGTTTCTAATTGTCGATGAGGAGTGAAGAACGCGCCGGAAAAAGGACTATGGGATGGTGAAGGTGGATGGGCGACACCCAGAACGGGCTAGGCAGAGAGGGAGAGAGAGGAGAGAGAGCGAGAGAGAGAGAGAGAGAGGGAGAGAGAGAGAGGGAGAGAGAGAGAGACAGAGAGAGGGAGGGAGGGAGAGAGAGAGAGAGAGAGAGAGAGAGGGAGGGAGGGAGAGAGAGACGATCGCGAAGCATCGCCCGTCGACAGACGCTGAGAAGAGCCAATGGTTATAGAAAGTGACGGCGGAGAGTAAAAGGTGCACAAGGGCCAGGAACACCTCGGGCCATGCCTAATGAGCTTCCTGGAGCACACGAGGCGGGCGTCGTCGTCGTCGTCGTCATCGTCGTCATCGTTGCATCCAGCGTTCTGGGGATTGCAGAAACGCGAATCGCGAGTATGGCCGAGGCAAGCAAGACCCACGACACTCGCACCTACATATATACGTCAATGCACAGACAGAGGAGAAGAATCACTCTCTACCGTAGAAAACTTACAATCGGCCCTCTTCGACCATTGTCTCTCCTCGTGGCCGGAGAGAACGAGAGAACGCCACCTCGCGCGAATCTCGCGAATGACTGTTTTAATAACGCACCCTGTATATATACGAATGACAATTCAACTTTTGAAAGGACAAAAACGAGCGCACCCGCGCTCGAAGATGCGCGAAACGAGAGGCGGAACCGGCAGAAAACGAAAAAAAAAAGAATAAGGGAGAGGAAATAGTAGTGAATCTTGCCACGTCTAAAGTTGCCGGTGCGAAAAATGCAACAAAGCAGGACACGCGATATGTACAATATATATATATATATATGCGTGCACTCACATATTCGAAGTCGAGAGAAATAGTAATTACGAAATACCTCATCGGCACATTAATTATCCGTTCGATTGGGAGGCGAAAAAGAGGTGCGAGACGTGAATAATAACAATAATAATAATACCAACAAAAACAATAAGAAATTGGTGCCGGTGAGCTGTAATTATGATATTCCTCTGTGTTCACCGACTTAACTGGGGCACGTTTCTCTATTTTTTTTTGTTCTTTTTCTCCTGTGACTTATTTGTTCGAACGAGAACGCGAGTGGAAGAACTGAGGTTGCATTGTTCTGGAGTGCATCGATTTGAGAGAAGTCTTTGCATCGCAAGATATATATATATGCGAGAGATTATAATTGGATCGACGTTTCCATTTTGGTTTCTTTCCCGAACGTCAACGAGCTGCATAGACTTGGGGCCCAAAAAGAACGATCGATTTTTAATATTTTTTCCCCTATGAAAGTATTGGTATCGCGAGGTCGGAGTTTTATACACAATTGATGGATAATCTTGCTAAATTTGAGTTTTTTAAATCGTAAAATATGAATAAAGTGTGAAGTTATGATTGTTTAAGTGCCGCTTTCCTGCATGGCCATTCGGTGTAGGTGATTCGCCCACTAGAAAGGATCTGAAATGAAAAATAGAAAAATTTACTTGCAATATGATAATAAAAATTGCGTATGCATGCAGGCTGTTTGGAAATTTTGAAAATGCCGACGATGACAAGTGGCAAAAAAACAACAACTTTAATTATTTGTGATTAACGAATGCATAACCATATAAAAAACCATATGGTCGTACGATAGAAAATGTTATAAACTATGCTCGGTCCGAATTTGAAGTGAACCGGACGAATAGATATTGAGATACAATTTTCACCGTTTGATAAAATATAGTTTTGAGAAAAAGGGTAAATCGCATTGACAAAACCATGTCGGGAAGGCGTTTATGATCTTCAGTCAATTGTGAGTGCACAAAATATGCAATACTGTATATATGTATGTAAGGTTCACTGATTTCCGTTAGAAAATAGCGCTAACAAAAACGATTTTTTTTCTTTTTTCGCCGACCCTAAAAAAAATAGCGGAAGAGCCGTGGTTTGCAATAAAAAAATAGCGGTTGTTTTATCCGCGTGTGTATACAGATATATTTTATCGATTAATTGGTTCGCCCAAATTGAATCGAGGCTCGCGTTCTTCTATCCGTCGCTTTGATTGCTCCGGTGGTACCGAGACCGCGAACTCGGGAGCGGGCATCATTGAAATTTTTATCGCACCCTCTCTACCTCTCTCTCTCTCTCTCTCTCTCGCTCTCTTTGCGCCTTCCGAATAGCGCCGTAATATATACCATTTATTTCAAACTCTATAGTCTCGGTACACAATTGTTTCTCTTCAGCGTCCTACAAGTGCATCTGGTTTACGACACTTCCGTTGTTTCACTTGCGCAACGATGAATGCCCGGGCTATTTCGGGTTTTCTCAAAAGATACTTCGGGTCTCCCCGAGGGGGACCACCCTAGAGTTGCATCCCAAAAATCGGTGAACAATTAGGGGAAGTTTTCGATTGTTCAATTACGTCAAATTGTTTGGATACTATTCGAAAAGTCAGAATTCGATCCCAATAGTTGTGATTCAATTTTAACTTTCCGAACAATTGGAATTGTTTATAAAATTCTTAATAAATAAAATTATATAAATAAATTTAATGAAAAATTATATAAATGATATAAATGAATTATTTTTAAAAACTTGTGTTACGTCCGAAGCCGTTTAGAAACGATCTATATTTTTCGTATATATTTTTATAGAGTTATAAGCATCGAGCGGTAAACGTTTTACTCCGATTACTACCCTAATGAGTCACGAGTGCTCTGCGGGATAATAATTATGTGGGAACATTTGCTGTGAGACCCCGAGAGATCTTGTTTCTTTTATGGATTTAGGAAATTGGTATTAAAGGGACTCCAATGTCTTGAGTCACACAATAGTTTAATAAACACTCGATGAAATGATAATTTGATACATTATAAGTAAATTTTATAATAGGATAAATACCTTTGACAATCTGGAGCACTGTCGTCACTTTACTATTGCGAGAGTACGCGTGTGTGTTTAAAGAAACATTCAACGAAAACGAGCATACGTTATTACGTATTCTTATTTTTGTTGAATGTTTCTTTAAACACACACGCGTACTCTTGCAATCTTCTAGAGGTCTGGTTGCCGATTAACAATGACTTGTACTTCGAAATATTTGGTCGTTGGACCGTTTTGCTCATAAAAACAATGTCAGTTGACTTCAATAATTACGCCCAAACACACTCTTCTACCAAAGACCCGGATTTCAGACGGCGTAACGACGTGTAACAATCTTGACTGAGACTAAACTGTTATAATATACGTCCGATACTACTGTCGAATCACTCTCTTCTGCGGAAGACCTGGATTACGAACAGTGTATCGGCTTTTTAGAAACTTCGGCTTTACTGCGCGCTTGTCGTTGAGACAAGGAGGTTTTGTAAGGACGAGATGACTTTGCCAAGAGGGTTATTCTCTTAAGGGGTAAGGCCACTGTAACGGCCCAAAAAAAAAAGGTTTTTTCACTAATTTTTTGCCCCCGAAATTGAAGGTATTTGAAAAAAAACTTTTAATGGTGTTATCGGGCATACATTAAACTTTATTATAAAATTTTTTTACAGTAAAAAAAAAACAAAATGGCGGTTCCACAGCTATCTTCCCGGGACATGTTTTGCTTCCAGGGCTCCGCGGCACGCAGCACCACTGGTGCACTTTTGAATCTAGAACAACAAAAAAACCATTAATCTAGAGGGCTATAGCTAGAGAATGTCGATCGGATTTTAAAAAGTATCAATTTTTGTGGATTTGGCGTGCGTTTGAAAAAAAAATTGATTTTTGACGAAAAAAACGGCAAGTTTTTTGTTAATAAAAAATCAATAAATAAAGTTCTTGAAAATTCCGATCGACATTCTCAAGATAATGTAAATGTTCACATCTGGTTAAAATTTCAAGTAAAAAAAATGAAAATTGTTCGAGTTATGCTGCGTGCCATTTTGAAAAACCATGTTTCGAGAAAAACGCGTTTAAAGTTTTGCGAATAGTTTTTTATTGGAAAAAATTTAAAAAAGAAGAAGCACAGGACCTTTTTTTCTTATTCTAGAGGGTTTAAACTATTTTTTAAGCCAATAAAAAAAATCGATTTTTCAAAAAATTTACAGTGGCCTTACCCCTTAATTTGGGCACGGAGAAGGTGACTATTTTTCGTCTAATATCGGAGAGTTTGACCTCTTCTGAGAAGCAATAAAAGTTGGATATTTTGGATTTCTACCATGTCGCCTTGCCGATCCCTCTCATAGGGCTCCAGGCTCTGGCCGGAAAACTTTTATTACTGCTCTCATGCAGAGCGGGAAAAAATAGCAGAGGGACTCGCGATACGAAAATACGTGCATTAAGGTATTGTGTGCAGTTGATAAATAAGAAAAGAGTATATCTTCGCCACGGTTTAGTGATGCACGCGTCTATGGAGTGTGAGAAGCAATAAAATTGTGATAGGTATCTCGAACGTGTATATCTTTGGTTGCGGTGAAAAATAAAGATAGCAGGCTCTATTGCTTCTCACACGTGTACAATTATGTGCGTTCTGCACAAAAAGAAATAAAAGAATAACGTCGTACGTGAGACTTGATAAATAGATTCTTAAAAATGAATTCGAACAATTCGTATTGAGATACGAATATTTCGATTTTAATACGAATATTTAGAATCCAATACGAACAATAGGAGTTTGATTTGAATAATTGGAATTCAATGGACAGGGAAACAATTGATTCGGATAGTTAAAATACGATTAGAATTATTCGAATAATTAAATACAATTCTATTTGAATAATCAGAATTCAATCCGAATTATTCGAATAATAAAACTTCAATTTAAATGAACAGAATTCAGCTCAAATTATTCGAATAACTTGAATTTCAATGGATTCGTATGAATAATTAGGATTAGATTCGAATTATTCGACTAATTGTGGCGAATAATTTGAATTTGATCGGATTTTTTTTAATGATAAGGATTCGATTCTAATTATTCGACTATCTGTGGTGAATAATTTTAATTCGATCGAAATTGATGGAATCATTACGATTCCATTTAATGCGTTCGACTAACTGTGGCAAATAATTTGAATGCGATCGAAATTATTCGGATAATTAGCATTCGATTTGCATTCTTTGTGTCGAATAATTTGAATTCGTTCGGAATTATTTGATTTGAATTATTCGAATTCTATCAGAATTATTTGAAAAATCATTCCGCATCATTAATGATAAAATCGCGATTGTAAAAAAAATCATAGTATTTTTGCACACATGCCGCCCATAGGACATAATGGAAAACTGACTTTCCGCGATGTGAATATTTATTCGCAAATATCCCTGACCACACAAGGTTAGAAACGACGAAAAAGGTTACTTAGCTTTTTCTGCTCAAATACTCCCCTATTGGGATCGAAATTCTTTTTTTGTTATTAGTACAGTCGCTGAAAACCCCCGTAGACGGAAAAATTTAGCAGAGGCCAGTTTTTTGACAGGTGATTCTGTAGGTGCCGCGGACGCTAAATCCAAGTTTGCCTAAAAATCAGGGTGCAGGCTTTTTCTTAGGGATAAGGAGCGATGGGGGTGGATTGATGCCAAACTACAACCCCTAAGAGGTCGGCGCCGTGCGACAACATTTTCAGAAAAATCCGGGCTATAGTTTTGTCCACAGCGCCAAAGTCATGGAAGTTCATTTTGGGGGAGAGAAAGTGGGGTGAAATTTAAAAAAATCAGTTTTAATTCAATAACTCCATAGAAAAAATTCATACACTTTTTGTTCAAGGGGGAACGTTGTAACCCTTGAAAAGACGCGTCGATCGAGTATTTGATCTTCACTCGCCGATAATATATTGACCCCCAAAAGAATCGTTCAAGACCAAAAAAATTGTTTATTGAATAACTCAAAAACAATTGATTTTTCGGGTATGACTTAGGCGTACGAAATATAGAGAATAACTTTCTCTATATTTTCGATTCTATGGACCACCCTTGAATTTTGTTTTTTCCAACCTTTCTCGGGAGTTGAACATTAAAGATAAAATTCTGGGGAAACTATTGACTGCACGAATTCGCCGCTGTGGAAAAATCTGTAGCTTGAACTCTTAGTACCATTTTTGTCCCCAGTGCCAAACTCGTATCTCTTTATTTCCGGTCAATAGTTTTCCCAGAATTTCATTTTGAATTCTCAACCCCCGAGAGGGGTTGGAAAAAGCAAAATTCAAAGGTGGTTCATCGAAACGAAAACAGAAAAAAATATTCTACACATTTCGTACGTATAAACCATCCCCGAAAAATCGATTTTTTTGGAGTTATTCAAAATCATTTTTTTTTTCATTTGTACCAAAATTGTATACATTTTTTCTAAAGACTTATCAATTTAAAACCCCCTTTTTTCAAAATTACACCCCCAAAATGAATTTCGACGACTTTGGCGCTGTGGACAAAAATAAAGCCCGGATTTTTCCGAACATTTTGTCTCCCGGGCGCCGACCTCGTAAGGGTTGTAGTTTGGCATTAATCCGCCCCTATCCCCTAAAAAAACCCTACACCTCGATTTTTAGGCAAACTTGGATTTAGCACCCGCGGCACCTAAAAAATCACCTGTCAAAAAACTAGCCTTCTAATTTTTTCCGATTCCGAAATACAGGACGACTGTACTCTATGTTTATTCACACGATAAAGATTAAATCGATTCGTTCGGCGTCTAGCTTCCATGCGCGAAAAAAAAGAACGCGTGTTTTATCTCTATTTATTAAAGAGCCGTATAATCACAGCGTCATGCAAACAAAAAGCTTGCTGTATTTTAAGGGTTGGACGGTGCAGGCTGTGCTCATATTTCAAGCCGAAAGATTTTTCTGTAAGTCAGCGGTTTTGCGATCGCACCTATATCGCCGTGTTCGGGCTCTTTCCTGCCCGACCTCGTCTAGTTTGATATCAGCACGACTCGCGCTTGCCCACCTGCACCTCCGTTCGGCCGCGGTTGGTCTCAGCGCTTTTTCCAGCCAATTTTCACCATAATTCCCGCTCCACAATGGCTCCCATGCGCCGCTGGACTATCGCGAGAACAGTGACTGGGGGATCAGAGAAGGAACGAAAAAATGGTGTTATTAAAAACATTTTTTTCCCTTAAATTCAGCACAAATTCAAAATAAACTGTTTCAGGCCGATCGAAGCAGAATTGGAAATCACAAAATCCTTAATAGCATTATTGGAGATGAAAATGATAAAAATCTTCTAAAAAAAATATGACCAAGTCAAAACAAATAGAAGAAAACATGGGCCCACGATGAGACTAGTCTCAAAAATCATAGAATAGGTCACTCTATTTTAGAGAATTTTTATAAAGAAATTAAAAAGTCAATCTTCTTGTAAAAAAAATAGTTTTCAACGACAGAGTTATCAGCTATTGAACGTTTTGAATACTTCCGAAATCGATATTTTTTTGAAAATTATAACCCCTAAAAGAGAGGAGATAAAAATCTAAAAATTGGTGTCGATATTTCTTTCATGAGATACAATTTTACAAAAAAAAATCCTCAGAATAAAAATTGGTCAGGGTCGCGGTCTAGGTGAAATGGCGTGGTATTTTATCTCCTCTCTTTTAGGAGTGTATATATATATATATATATATATATATATATATATATATATACACACACACACACCAAAAGTTTCAAATATATTTTTCAATCCTGCTTGTCGTGATCCCAGTCTAGTTTTTCCAAGCGATTTAGGATTTATGCGAGCAGCACCGAATTGGGGCGACAGAATTCAAAGAGCTTTTAATCATTTTATCATTCAATGTGGGAAACTTGTTTCAGCAGACGTTTCTTGAATGCGTCAAAACATACATACACTGCAGATACTTTTGAAATATTCCTAAATCATCGAAACGTCACACTTGCGAAAAGAAAAAAATGCGGAAGGCCGCGAGTGTGGGCATGAATGCGGGGAATTTTTTGTTCGTGCTATAATTGCACGAAATAATAATTATTGGCATGACTACTACTGCTCCGATTAATATTATTTATATTATTCCTATCATTATACTTAATTTTCGTCAATCAATTTAGAAAGCTACAAGATTAAATAATAACATGAAATATTGTTAAATATACACGTTTTATTTTTTTTTTAAGTTGGATTGACTTCATTCAGTCATTAATAAAAATTGGCTATGGTAGATTGTCGCCAAAATTTGTACTAATTTGAATAATGTTCACTTTCTCTGATCGATGCTGAGTATATCTCGTAGCAGACGAAGAAGTTTGATAGATATCGAATTTTCCAAGTTAATAATCGGCTTTATTTTATTTTGGATGTTGCGGAAACTCAGTAAACACAGTACCTTTCCCAAATTTCGAAATCTCGAAATCATTGGAACGATAAGATGAGTTGAAAGAAAGCACATAAATTTGATTTCGTTGTTGCAAGATTTTTTTATCAGGAAAGCGAAAAGCGCTTGTTTGAAAGATGTTTTTCAAGGTTTTCCCAAGGCCATTTGAACGAAGTTTTCATAATCGATAACGTTTTCGCCATTTGGACGCGTTTACCTTCGAGGGCTTTTCGGCTGGCCCGAAGGCGACATTTTTGTTCTCATCCGTAAATGTGGAAGACGAGAGCAAAAGGACGAGACGAGGAAGAGTCGAAAGTTTCGCTAAAACGAATTCCACTATAGCGAACTGCATCTATGAGACCCGACAATGAGGAACGGAAGTGAGTGCGAACTCGGCGAACCTAATTAAACTTATTCCCGTCTTTTATCCCCCTCTCCTCCTCTCTCTGTCTCTCTCTTTCTGTTTCGCCTCAACTGTGTACACCCCCTTAATCTCGGAAACGCTATTACGTGAAAAGCAAAAAAGAAAAGAAACGAGAAAAGCGGAAAAGTATATATAACGCTAATGGGAACAATGAGACGGCGAGGAGAAGAGAGAAGGCCAAAGAGGGAGAGAAATGAGAGTAAAAGTCCCGATCTGTACACAAGCTACTTTATCCATGTGTACACAGAACGATCTCGAATTGACGGAGCCTCTCGTAATTACGTGATTCGAGAAAATACTCCGGAAATTGATTTTCTTGTTTTTTTTCTTTTCTTTCTGTTCAGTTATCGCCCATCGAGTTATTGTCGAACTGTGCGATTCAGTTAAGAAGCGTAGTACCTACCGCACTTGGTCGGAACTCTTAAAATCCTCGTAAAATATCAAGCCTCTGTGTGGATCCCTTAAAATTCGAAGCTAAAAGTCCTCCACCCGTGCCAGAAGATCGAATAGGGGGTACGTTGTTCCGATACGCAAAGCTTCGCGGAGATAGCAATAACTGTTGAATGCATCGCACAACGTCATACCATCGCGCTGTTTTGGAATTTTAGTGACGGTGAGTAAGAGTTATTATCGCTTGGAGGAACAACTTATCGCCGGCCCTTTGAACCCTGGCCTCCCCTACTCTGCTAGTAAAGCAAGCCTAGAGCTCATCAATGCCCCCAGAAGAAATCTTGTTCCGACTACAAGAAGGCCGGGATAAGGGATCCTGATTTCTTTTTCAGGCCTTGATCAGGATTTTTTATCAAGCCCTCATCAGTTTTGAAATGCAATCCCTGTCGTCGGCCTTGTTAGGGTGGAAAATCGAGGCTTGGTCAGGGTTCAACGAGAAGGCCTGACATGCCGTTCGAAGAGAGAAGTTCGCTGTTGCTTCGGAAACCACCATCTCTTCACATTTTGCTTTTTTATTTTTGCGATTTTTTTTTTGTACCCGGTAGGTCATTTTGAAAATGCTGATTTTTTACGATTTTTGCACTTTGGAAAATTGGGGCCTGGACTTAGAAAAAATAGTGATCTCACCATTTAGTGATAAGATCTTTGAAAAGGAAATCGTTAGCTCTAGTTTCGTTTTTAAAAGATTTTTTTTTTTTTCAATTTTTGTTCGCAGAGCAATTTAATTTTTACTTAAAAAAAACGGCCGGTTTCCGAAAAGCCGGCATCGTGCGGCGTAACTTGAAAACGACGAGATTTGGAATATTTAGTCTAAGGAGGAAAATGTTGTACTTTGTTATTTTGGAGTCACTAAATTTTGTTTTAAATTTTTTTCCAAAATTTCTTCGTATCGCTAATTTCGGTTGATAGTCGACGATTTGTCTCATTAATTTATTGTCATTACTTTGAAACAAAGATGTTGAATGGAAATATCAAGAGAAAAAAGGTACATACACCCTTGGCCACAAGTATAAGGCATCCCTATAAAAATTGAAATTTTAATTAGTAAACAAAATATTAAATAATATAAAAGTAAACAATAGAACACCTCTTTTGATGAATTGCAAAACATCTGGATCGTAAGAACGATAAATATGTGCGTTTTTTTTTATTTCGACATATACTTTAACCAGTCTTCATTTGCTAATGTAGGAGTGGAGGAGCCCTTTTCTCCGATTTCATTTTGAGGACGAGTTCATGTTCTCGAAAATACCGAAAAGTCGGGAGCTTTCATACGAAAAAAGGGTAAAGATTCAACTCGTGTACAAACAAACAACGGAAGTCCCAAGTCGAAATATCGAAGTTGGTCAAATGTTCGCGATATGCGAGTTCGATTTGACTGACTGTCAGTTTTTATTCGTTTAAGGAGTGAGATACAGTCAGAATTTTCAAAAAATCGATTTTTTAAAACATTTCTTGAAGTATGATGTTTCGAAAATATTCCCTGCAAATTTCAAGTCAATCCGATGAATAGTTTCCGGGATATCCCACAATTAGTGAAGGGGCGTCGGGTCCCCATGGCAGGTAGCGGCTGACAAACGCGCAGACGATAATGGCCGGGAAGGCAGAATGCTTCGAAGACAACAACAAATTGATATTTTGGATGCTTCCACATCGGCAGAAGCCCTATTGTATGGGCCAGGAATTGATGATTCGATGTAAGTAATTTTTTAATCAATATTTCTATACATAAATCAAGTGTGAAATTGAAAAACTATAAACTTTGGCAAAATTTTATAAAGACTACTTTCGTCTGAATATTGCCCAAAATGTAACAAAACATAAATACATCACGAAAAACTTGAATGGAAAGCTCGACTTTTCGGCAAAAAAACTTGTGATATTCGGATTCAGCGGGTCAAAATACATACAAAAGTTTAGTTTCATCCATCGAGCTCAACTTTTTACGAACATATAATACCGTATCCACATAGAAAAAATTTAAACCCGTTTTTCTCGAAACTATCTTTTTCAAGTCGGTGACCACTATAATCAAAAACCACTCGATGGATTTTGCTGAAATTGGGTGTGCTTATTGATAGCATTAAAAACTAGTCCCTCATCGAGGGATTTTCATTTTTGTTGAAAATTTCAATTTTTTTAAAACTATAAAAAAGCGATTTTTTGGTCGAAAATCGAAAGTTATCTGTCGGAAGCCGCCATTTTGTTAATTTAAAAAAAAGCTTCGATTAAGGACTAGATTTATTATTAAACTAATGTTTTTTTTTGTTTTTTTATTTCAGATGATCCAGTAAAATTTTATGATGGTCACCGCAAAGCACTACATGCCGAAGGGGGTCCGACAAAGATAGCGATATTTTTATAAATCATCAATATCTTTCTTTGAAAATTTGTACAAGTCAAGTTGAAATATAACATGACAAGTCTGTGTAACTTAATTACTATTAAATGTTTTCATTGAAAATGCTCGTTTTTTTCACGCCTCTGACTGCATCTCACCCCTTAACTCCATATAAGCTCAGAACGTAATTTTATTCGTACGACCTACAAATTAAATGATGTATCTTTTCTCCTCTTGATATTTTCATTAAAACTTCTTTGTTTCAGAGTAACAGCAATAAATAAATGAGACAAATCGTCGACTATCAACCAAAAATGGCGATACGAAGAAATTTTAGAAAAAGACTATAAAAAATGTAGTGCCTCCAAAATAATAAAATACAACTTTACTCCTTAGACTAAATATTCCAAACCTCATAGTTTTCAAGTTACACCGGGCGATGTCGGCTTTTCGGAAACCTGCCGTTTTTTTCAAGAAAAAACTAAATTACTCTGCGAAAAAAAATCGCCAACTTTTTTTTAACGAAACTATAGCTAAGGTTTGCTTTTCAAAAATCTTATCACTAAATGGTGACATTACTATTTTTTGTAAGTCCAGCACCAAATACTGCAATGTCCAAAAATCGTGAACAATCGGCATTTTTAAAATGACGGACCGGGTATAAAAAAATTGCAAAAAAAAAGATAAAAGCAAAATGAAGCTGGTTTTATACTCTGCAAAACGCCGTTTGGTAATTTGGTTTACGATTTTTTTTCGCCGAGATATTCGATTTTTTGTCCGGATAGAAAAATTACAGGGTGCTTTATATTGTTGGCCAAGTGTGTGTGTGCGTGCGTGCGTGCGTGCGTGCGTGCGTGCGTGCGTGCGTGCGTGCGTGCGTGCGTGCGTGCGTGCGTGTGTGTGTGTGTGTGTGTGTGTGTGTGTGTGTGTGTGTGTGTGTGTGTGTGTGTGTGTGTGTGTGTGTATCGTGTCGTGGCATTTTTGAGTCGTCACAAAATAACCTCTTCGAATGGGTCCGGCTCTCTAGCTCGATGTTCCGACCTTGGCACGACTCGTAGAAGTCACCTGGGGCGAACAAGTAGAGGAATAGATATTCATCGTTTTTTTATTTATGTTTTTTATGAAAATTGAACGTCCTGAGCGCACGGAGTTGGGCGTGCGGAGCCGGTAGAATATTTCCGTCATGGCTCTGAAAATAATTTTCAGTGCCGGGACGGTTGCTCCCTCCCCCTCCGCGGTGGGCGCCCTGCAGTAACACATGCGGACTCTTCCCATGTGACGAGGCTATCAATCGTCTTCGGAAATAGCTCGGCCAAATTCGGTTAATTTGGTGGAATGAGAGTTCGCGACCACTTTTAGCGTAGAATTAGAATTTTTGACTAAAGCTAGATGGTTGCATACTGAAAGTAACTCTAATGAAATGTTGCCCTCCAACTCGCCCTAACCCTAAGAAATCGGGGTTGAAAACTTAAAAATCGCCGTATCTCGATAATGAATAACCCGATCAAAAAATGTTTTAAAGAAAAGTTGTTTAAAATAATAAAATACGTATAAAGTTATCCGACATCCAACCCCCTATCTTTGAAAATAGCGGCATAAAAGCGAATAGAAAATTCGGGGTTGATGCGTATGCAAGCGGAGTAGACATATCGATGCGTCTTTGTCTGGGTCAGTGGGGCTCTTGCGTTTTCGTGTCGCTATTTTCAATGATAGGAGATTGGACGTTCGATAACTTTATATGTATTTTATTATTCCAAACAACTTTTGTTTGTTGAAAGGGAAAATTTCATTGGACATTCAGTATGCAAACATCTAGCTTCAGTCAACATTTTTAATTCTACGCTAAAAGTGCTGGGTTTTCGTCTCTTTTACTGGACTATTTAGCCTACTCCCAAGGTGCATTTCTCGAGTTTTATATATTTTTTTGTGTCATACTGATATTCGTTTTTGCTATGCTCGGCCGCGGTGGCGGCTTCGCCTTACGTAGAGTCACGTGGTACGTGGGTTTGCCGGGTGATGGATAAAATTTTCCCTTGGTGAGAAAAATCTGTTGTCACGTCGAAACCAAATGCACAATATATGTATGTTTTCTCCTTATCCTATCGTGTTAAGAGGGAATGATACCTCATCGCGGTCGGTATGGTAGAACAATTATAGATTCCCAAAAATCTCCAAAACGGCTCTTCAGATCCCGTCGAAACTTTGCCAAACGACGTCAAATAGATAAACGAACAGCTGTCTTCCCCTCAAATTTTCTGAATTTGAGAAAAAAAACTAGATTGGCTTATGATAAGCCAATCTACATTTTTTTTCTCAAATTCAGAAAATTTGAGGGGAAGACAGCTGTTCGTCTATCTATTTGACGTCGTTTGGCAAAATTTTTACGGGATCTGAAGAGCCGTTTTGGAGATTTTTGGGAATCTATAATTGTTCTACCATACCGACCGCGATGAGGTATCATTCCCTCTTAAGCTACGGCGAGGACAGAGTCATACGCGATTTCCCATGGGAATCGTGAGCGACTACCGAGGCCAATACGTGCGATAGAGGCACTCTCATTTCTCGACGGATCCTTACATTTTCTTTAGACTTAGGCATATCGCAGCGAAATGTAATCCATCGATAATAAGCAAGCGTCCCGCCTTCTTTCCCATGTGATATCGCACCCAGGCTTAAGAGGGAATGATACCCAAGCAAACGTTCAACGCAGCCCCGGCTCGACAGCGCTGGCACGAGCTACTGCTCCCTACCGCTAGATGTCACAGCGCGCGTTCATCCCGAACGCGTGTTCGTTCCGAACGCACGCTGCGACGGGGCCGTGGGCCTCCTTGCGTCGAGGCATAACAATGTATGCTTCGACGCAACGTATGTGTACGCGTGTGTCTGTGCGTTCGTTACGTCGGAAAATTACGCAAAAATAATGATTTAAACAATTATTTTTGCATTTATTCTCGATCACGGGTATGATCGGTAGATACTCTATTTTCTATACCTCTCAGCAAATATAATTGCTGCTTACGCGCTGCAAAAAACAACGGTAAAAATTACGCAAAAATAATTGTTAAAAAAAATATTTTTGCATTTATTCTCGATCACGGGAATGATCAGTAGATACGGTACTTTCTATACCTCTCAGCAAATATGATTGCTGCTTACGTGCTGCGAAAACAACGGTGCAAACATTTCGGAAAAATAATTATTTAAACTATTATTTTAGCATTTACTCTCGATCACGGGTATGATCGATAGATACGGTACTTTCTAAACCTCTCATCAAAAATGATTGCTGCTTACGCGCTGCGAAAAACAACGGTGTAAAAATTACGCAAAAATAATTATTTGAATAATTATTTTTGCATTTATGCTCGATCTCGGGTATGATCGGTAGTTACGGTACTTTCTGTACCTTTCAGTAAATATAGATTGCTGCTTACGCGCTGCAAAAAACGAAGGTGTAAAAATTTCACAAAAATAATCATTTAAACAATTATTGTTGCATTTATTCTCGATAAAGGGTATGGTCGGTAGGTACGGTACTTTCTATACCTCTCAGCAAATATGATTGCTGCTTACGCGCTGCAAAAAACCACGGTAGAAATTACGCAAAAACAATTGTTGAAAACGTATTTTTTGCATTTATTCTCGATCTCAGGTATGACCGGAGGATACGGTACTTTCTGTACCTCTCAGCAAATATCGATTGCTGCTTACGCGCTGCAAAAAACAACGGAGTAAACATTTCGCAAAAATGATCATTTAAACAATTATTTTTGCATTTATTCTCGATCATGCGTTTGATCGGCACCTCTCAGCAAATATAGATTATTGCTTACGCGCTGCGAAAACAACGGTGCAAAAATGTCGCACAAATAATTATTTAAACAATTATTTTTGCATTTATTCTCGATCACGGGTATGATCGGTAGATACGGTACTTTCTAAACCTCTCAGCAAATAAGATTGCTGCTTACGCGCTACAAAAAACAACGGTGTAAAAATTACGTAAAAATAATCATTTAAACAATTATTTTTACATTTATTCTCGATCACGGGTATGATCGGTAGATACGGTACTTTCTATACCTCACAGCAATTATAATTGCTGCTTACACGCTGAAAAAACAAACGGTAAAAATAATTGTTTAAACAATTGGTTTTGCATCAATTCTCGATGACGAGTATGATCGGTCGATACGGTACATTCTGTACCTCTCAGCAAATATGATTACTGCTTACGCGCTACAAAAACAACGGAAAAAAATACGTAAAAATAAATGTTTAAACAATTATTTTTGCATTTATTCTCCATCACGGGTATGATCGGTAGATACGGTACATTCTGTACCTCTCAGTAAATAAAGATTGCTGCTTACGAGCTACAAAAAACAATGAAGTAGTAAAAATTTCGCAAAAATAATTATTTAAACAATTGTTTTTGCAGTTGTTGTCGACCACGCTTGTGATCGGTAGGTGCAAAGAACTTCGCACGGTTCAGCAAGTCTTTTCTGGTGACGCACTGCGAACGACAGCGCTCATCTGAAGATATTAGCGCTCTCGTACCATCTAGTTTTATACTACAGATTCAATCATCTAAATAATTGATGGCGTTTTCTTCTCGAACGGAGCCCGTCGCCAAATATTGACGTAAATCATGACACAACATGTGTGTTCGCCGGCGGCTCTCTGCAAAATGCAGTGACAATATTTGCGATCAATAATTTTAACAATGGACTTTTATCTCGGCCATGCTTGTGGTCGGTAGGTGCGAAGAGCTTCGCACCGCTCAGCAAGTCTTTGCTGGTGACGCGCTGCGACCGACAGCGCTCATATGAAGATATTCGCGCTTCCGTTCGATATAGTTTCACATTACACATTCAATTATCTAAATAATTAATTGCATTTTCTTCTCGAATATAGCGCGTCGCTAAATATTGACGTAAATCATGACACACCGTGAGCGTTCGCCGGCGGCTGGGAGAAAAATGCAGTGACGAAATTTGCAATCAATCATTTAAACAATAAACTCTTTTCTCGAACACGCTTGTGATCGGTAGGTGCGGGGAGCTTCGCACCGCTCAGTAATTCTTTGCTGGTGACCCGCTGCGAACGACAGCACTCATTTGAAGATAGTAGCATTTCCGTTCGATCTAGTTTTACATTACACATTCAATTATCTAAATGATTAATTGCATTTTCTTCTCGAGTATAGCGCGTCGCCAAATATTAGCGTAAATCATGACACACCGTGTGTGTTCGCCGGCGGCTGGCAGAAAAATGCAGTGACGAAATTTGCAATCAATCATTTAAACAATGGACGCTTCTCTCGACCACGCTTGTGATCGGTAGGTGCGAAGAGCTTCGCACCACTCAGCAAGTCTTTGCTGGTGACGCGCTGCGAACGACAGCGCTCATATGAAGATATTAGTGCTTCCGTTCGATCTAGTTTTACATTACACATTCACTTATCTAAATAATTGATTGCATTGTCTCCTCGAGTATAACCCATTGCCAAATATTAACGTAAATCATGACACACCGTGAGTGTTCGCCGGCGGCTGGCAGAAAAATGCAGGGACGAAATTTGCAATCAATGATTTAAACAATGAACTCTTTTCTCGACCACGCTTGTGATCGGTAGGTGCGAAGAGCTTCGCACCGCTCAGCAAGTCTTTGCTGGTGGCGCGCTGCGAACGACAGCGCTCATATGAAGATGTTAGCGCTTCCGTTCGATCTAGTTTTACATTACATATTCAATTATCTAAATAATGAATTGCATTTTCTTCTCGAGTATAGCGTGTCGCCAAATATTGACGTAAATCATGACACACCGTGAGCGTTCGCCGGCGGCTGGCAGAAAAATGCAGTGACGAAATTTGCAATCAATCATTTAAACAATAAACTCTTTTCTCGCCCACGCTTGTGATCGGTAGGTGTGAAGAGCTTTGCACTGCTCAGCAATTATTTGCTAGTGACCCTCTGCGAACGACAGTGCTCATATGAAGATATTAGCGCTTCCGTTCGATCTAGTGTTACATTGCACATTCACTTATCTAAATAATTGATTGCATTTTCTTCTCGAGTATAACCCGTCGCTAAATATTGACGTAAATCATGACACACCGTGAGTGTTCGCCGGCGGCTGGCAGAAAAATGCAGTGACGAAATTTGCAATCAATCATTTAAACAATAAACTCTTTTCTCGACCACGCTTGTAATCGGTAGGTGCGAAGAACTTCGTACCGCTCAGCAAGTCTTTGCTGGTATCGCACTGCGAATGACAGCGCTAATATGAAGATATTAGCTCTCGTTCCATCTAATTTTATACTACAGATTCAATCGTCTAAATAATTGATGGCATTTTCTTCTCAAATGGAGCCCGTCGCTAAATATTGAGGTAATTCATGACACCCTGTGAGTGTTCGCTGGCGGCTTGCTGTAAAATGCAGTGACAATATTTGCAATCAATCATTTAAATGATGGGCTTATTTTCTACCATATTTATGATCGGTAGATTTTCGATCTGTAAGATTTTTTTATCTCTCAGCAAGTGTTCGCTGCTGATGCACAGCCTGAAGCAACATCTTCAACCTGGGCTTGTGTTTTGGGCCCGTAGCCCAGCGTTCATTAACAGTACCAACGGTAATACACGACCACACGAACTTGTATCTATGTATTCCATTGGAATAGAGACAGAGATAGAGCGGCAGAAAGAGGGGGAGGAAGAAAGAGAGAGAGAGAGAGAGAGAGAGAGAGAGAGAATGAGAGAAAATGGGAGAGAATGAGAGAATGTGGGAATGAGAGACGGGATGGATGGATGGATGCATGAATGAATAAATAAATAAAAATGAATGAATGAATGAATGGATGGATGACATTTTCAATGCCATTTCACTTTGTGAAATGTCTGTAGATTTTTTTAAATACTTTATAATTTTCATTTACCCGTTTGTGCTGTCGACTTTTTTGCGCCACCACCACCCCCTATCTTCATTCAGTCTCACTCTTTTCCTTTTATAAATTGTTATCCTTCCTTTATTTCAGAAAAAACCATTTCTTGATGATCTGAAAACGACTTTTAGTAATTAATAATGCAAATAAAATTGTATGCCTTTTATTTTCTAGTTACAATACAAGTAAATTTCATGCAACTCCCACCCTCCACCTTTCACACGATTTAATTATCCGTATTATATATTTATTTAATATTCCGTTTCGCCCGATTGTCTAAAACCATTCGAAAGACCCTTTTTTATTTTCAGATGCCTATCTATGCCTGCAAAGGTCTTTCTTCTGGTTCAATATGTGTGCAATGGTTTTATGGTCTTGAAGTTTGCATGGATGGAACGCAACGAAAATTTGTTTTCGTAATTTTATTTCTTCATTTTTATTTTTTTACATTTTTTTCATATTTAAATTTTAAAATGATAAATTTGATAATATCAAACCCTGAAAGCAATGAAAATGAGGAAATGAGAATAGAAAAATAAATTTGTGTCCGTTCTGTTTGCGAATTACAGCTCTCTCTGCAATGTCCCCATGAAGGTCTAGCTGTAAAGCACAAGTCCATTGCCTAAGGTATGTATCTGTGCTTCGCAGAGAGCAAGCTGCAAAGAGAAAGCTGGTCACCGGTGCAAGGATCCCAGAGGACCTTCGTGGAAGATCTTCCCAAGCACATTGGACAAGAAACTGTGGTTCGTAAAGAGCTACGGATGCAGTATCATCGCATACTCATTTGTATCCCTTCGTGCCTGCGAAGATTGTCTTTTTGGTGCAATATGCCTGCGACAATCCAGCACAAAGATGCCTACGAAGATCTTGTGTCTCTTTGCGAAGCGTAGCTTTCTCTGCGATATGCCTGTCAAAATCTTGCTGCGCAGCGCAAGTATATTGCATAGCGCATGAATGCAAGTCTTCGCAAGCTACAGTTCACAAAGTAACACAAGTTCTTCACAGGCATCTCTCTGAGAGAACGTAGCAGGCATAGTGCACCGGATGGAAAATCTTCGCAGGAACAAAGCGATATAAGTTTACCTGCGATGACATTGCCTCCGTTGCTGTGTAAAAACCAAACCTTGTCAAGCAATGCGCTTAAACAAATCCTGCTGCGAAGCACAAATACATTATATTGTGGGTGAAACTGTGCTTCGCAGAGAGCTTGGTCTCCTGCGGCGCATTTTTCTTCGCAAAAAGCCAGATACGCTTATGTGCATATATAGAGCCATTACAGGCTTCTTTGCACGGTGAGGAAGTTTTTACTTACCTTGACAGACTGCAACGTTCTCGACATGAAACATTTTGTTGCCTTGAGCTTCGACGGAAATCCAAATAATGACACTGATGGTTCTTTCATGTTCCTGTGCAGTCCTTCGCAGGTGGCATGAACTTTTCTCCTACCCATTATCGTCATTGAGTGGCAAAAACTCAAGTGACATACGCAATCTGAAAAAAGTCATAAATTATTGCTGTTCTCTCACTCACCGTGCTCTCGAGAAAGCATATTTTAACCTCACATCCATTTGTGAGATTTCGCATATACTTTATCACGAGTAGAGCTACCGGAAACAAAAATCGCAAACAAAAAGAATAAGTAAAAACACACAAAAAACAAATAGAAGTAAAGGCAATAGAAGTAAAGGAAAATAATTCTACGAAAAAAAGAACGGCTACAATGAGTACATACCTCCACGTCGCTCGCGGTTCACCAGATAAATCGCACGATAAAAATATTTTCAGTAATATCGTCGCACGTAATACATCACACAACTTGTTTCTAACACTTTGGTGCTTCGAAAAGCAACAATTAGATTTTTGAGCGAGTTCGCACATCGCCATATTTGAACTGTCAAATTCTCGGTACACGCCAATCGGCCATGGGGGCCTCGGCGGAATTCATGGGAACTCAGTTCCCAAATGTCGAGCGAGATTTCCTCTGAATCGTCAACATTTACCTACAATTTAAGACTTTCCACGGATTTTCTGAAATATGCGGAGGAATGAAATGATAAAGGTGCCAAAATACGTGTTTTTAACGTGGCTACACGGTTCTTCTTCTTTCCAAGTCGTGGCTTGAGCCAAACTTTTTATTTTTCATCATTTCCATCACGATTTCAGCATGGTAATTCAATCTACTTTTTTTTCTTCGATTCAAGAAATCTGATGAAAAGACAGCCGTTCGTTTATCAATTTGATATTGTCTAGTCAAATTTCATGAGATTCTGAAGAGCCGTTTCGGAAATCCGTAGTTATCTACTATCGCGATCTGCCATACCGACCGCGATGTTTCCATTCCCTCTTAAACATATACAGGGTGGACCCCCCCTCTTTAAATATCTCCGTTGCCTTTAGCGTGACGACAAAAATGTCAGGAGGTAAGTTGATTGATTTCGAAGGGCTGAAACAGTGGTGAAAAAACCATTTTTGTCGAAATCATAGTGTTTGCATTCTCAAGGTCATTAATGGTTTTTCAAATGGGAACATATTTTTTTTTTATTAAGACATTGTAGCTGATATTCCGACGAATCCAACGACCTATATCATGACCTTGAAATGATTTTTCACCAAAATACACGTGTAAAAACGGGAAATCGTGATTGTGTTGTCAATAGGATATCCGAATAATGAAATTGATTTTTTGTGCAGAAAATTTACTGTAATCAATGTTCGAAGTGATGGCCGTTAACCTCGACACATTTTTGAAGACGTAGGAAGAATGATTCTCTTGACCTTCGAATAGTTTCTGGTGTGTGGTTAGTGGCGCAGGCTCTTGTAGTTCGTTTTCGCATGTTCGCCGGCATCGTCGGAACATCATGGTAAACATGATCCGTCAATGTTCCCCATAGAAAGAAATCAAATGGCGTCAAATCCGGCGAACGAGAAGGCCAAATGATTACTGCATACGCAGTGGCGGTCTAAGAAGTCATATTTAGTCAAATTCCAACCATGGCCGAAATATGTTCAGTAAAGGACAATTTGGGGTTGGAGACCCCGTACGTATGCATAATATAAACATAGGTAGGTAGGTACTAATTTACCTGTCTATTAGGTCACGATAGCAATTGTCAATCTAGCATAAAGCTCTACCTACTTATAGCCAGCGCCATGAAAATAGTGCGCGTCGCGCGGTGGGCCCCTCTCACTCTATGGTGGCTTTGGCGCGGAACATAAATATTAGATCCAAATAGTAGAGAAATTTATTTAAAAAAAATTATATACATACGTACTAAAACAAAGACATGCATACGTACTAAAGAATAACAACAGGGGAAATCAACCAATCTGAACCTTAATGTCGTAAAATTACATTATAACTTGTAACTTGTTAGGAGCCAAAATAAAGATAGCCGCCGCCGTTGCTAACTTATTTTGTTATACCCACCATAAGCGGTTCTTCAAACAACCAGAAAACCTCTAATACCACCTGGTGTTATCGCTTACTTTCTAGTAAGTAAGCAACTACATCTGATGCAATTACATAAAAAAATGATTAAGTATTTCAAAACATACTTTTTCAAGCAAATCGAACGCGATTCAATTACTATACCCTGTGGTCTATATTCATACAAATCTATATACAGCCAAAAAATTATTCAGGGAATCCCCATGGCGCTGGTAGGTGTTTACAAGATCGCAGTGTTGCCTACACCATATAAGTTGACACTTTGTGTCGAAGGGCCTTGTCGTAGCAAAATATAACGTATTATAAATTTGTTCACACGTTAGCGGTTGAATATCTTTCTCGCCACTAACAAAAAACACCAGCCACTAAAAATAAATTTTATCCACTAAAAGCGATGTTTAAACCACCAGTTTACGTGGAAAATCCACTAAGTTGGCAACACTGTTAGCCGCTGCGGGACTTTCCTGATCCACGGTCTTACATGCAGGTCTGGAAACGAAGCCACATTTCAATGATGCCGTGAGGCACTGTTACAAGATCCACTGTTTATACCCCTCGCCGCCACATGCGTCGCTCCTACCGGAGGATATCTCCCTCCGACGGTCTTCTGTGACCTCACCCACTTATAATTTCCGGGTTGTCATGTGAACGATAACCTCGGTCCGTGTGTCATCTCATGCTCTTAAGGCATGTCTTTCACGAACTCGAATATTTAACAATTAATTGCTTTTCGTCTATAAACAAGTAAAAATACATCCCCGTATACTGGTAAAATTGCAAGCCAATTTACCGAACTTTTAACGAAAAATGACGACTCTAAAGAAGGTCTCATTTATGTGACGCTTTATGGAGATAACGCGCTGGCCACATTTCTGTGTAATCATTTAAACACTAAATAACTCTAGATGCCAGATATGAACTGCTCACACGTGTAAAATACTGGAACGCTTTCATAACGACATTGAAAACAGCCGGTCACCGAATGTTTAGAGAAGATATTCAGGATTAAACTTAGAAAAATGTGACTAGTAGAAGAGTTTTCGTAGCTGCGACTTTTCAGAGAATGGGTCTACCAATCAGTTTAGTCTTCAGTAAGCGTATTGTGCGTTTGATTTTTTATTTGTACCCTCATGAAATATTCGGGGGCAAGATCGACGGCGCATGCGCCTCTATCTGGAGAGTGGGAGAGACAGACAGAAGATATTCTGTCCATCCGGAGTCAACACTTTCGAGCTGCTTTCAACCCGCGGAATGAAGGCCTCCTTCTCCGAACAGAGGTCCGCGGAAGCGGATTATCGGGTATCCAAATGAGGGTACGATGTATGGAATATTATTATGTTAGAGCCTGCGTTAAACCTCCTAGATGACATATACTAGACTTTAGGCTCAAAGGACGCTAGTGTAGCGCGAAACTGAACCTACGAAATCTCGGCTGGGGCTGATCGAGCGCTCTCGCAGAACGTACCGGCCCTATTTTTAGCCTATTGTAGGTCCGCCGTATACCCTTCAGACCCTCCATTCAGCCTACTGTAGGTACTCCGAATACCCTCCGGACCCTCCGTTCACCCTAGTGTATCCGTGCCGTGTACCCTCCGGACCCTCCTTTGAGCCTCCTGTAAACGTTCCGAATACCCGCCGGACCGTCCATTCGACCTACTGTAGGCGCACTATAGACCCTCCATTCGGCCTACTGCAGGCGTACTATACTATGTACGGCAGTCGGATTTTTTTAATTTTTCGTACTCATGGTACGCGAAGTTCAGAGCTCGAATATTAATATCCCAAAGCAGTTCGACGCCATATTCAGAAATTTTCGAGAAAATTGACTTTGAAGTTTTCGAGCGCACTCTTATCCCACAAAGATGCAACGATATTCGAACCGGGCTCGTGGCGTACCCGGTAGCGCTCGAGTCTAGTAATCGCGGGGTCGCTGGTTTGAGTCTCACTTCGATTTTTTTTTTTTTTTAATTTTTTTTTTAATTCGCATACCTCCGTCATTTAAATATCCCGATAAATTTTTGTTGTGTATAATCACATATTATTATATATAATTAATATAATATATCTATATATGTTTATATATGGACAAAATCCATATATAGTTATTTATGTACAAAATTCATTATAGTTATACATAATTATATATTTTCTCATATATGATCATATATTATTTATATATAACAATAGGTGATTATTTATAAAAAAAAGTTTGTCTTCCGATCGATGTATTGAAAAAAAATTGCGAATGTAACAATGCAGCGTTTGTACGGTGTGCGAGATGCCGTGAAAATTACTGTTTTCCTTGTTTTTACGATGGTTATCACTCTGGCTCGTGTAACATTCCACCCGATGTATAAAACAAACGAATACAGACCGAATAATAAAGTATTCAATTCCTTACCCGACGTTTTTCATTTTCATCCTAAAAATGTTGTTGGTTATAAATATTGATACTTGAAAATGTATGTTTATAATCAAGAGATAATTAAAAATATGACTTGCGTTTTTTCATTTAAAAAAAATGAAAAAAAAAAAAAATTTCGAAGTGAGACTCGAACCAGCGACCCCGCGATTAATAGACTCGAGCGCTACCGGGTACGCCACGAGCCCGGTTCGAATATCGTTGCATCTTTGTGGGATAAGAGTGCGCTCGAAAACTTCAAAATCAATTTTCTCGAAAATTTATGAATATGGCGTCGAACTGCTTTGGGATATTAATATTCGAGCTCTGAACTTCGCGTACCATGAGTACGAAAAATTACAAAAATCCGACTGCCGTAGTGTCCCCTTGTATAGACGAACTACCGGAAGGTCCAATTCGTGATTTTGCCATTGCCGTGAAACATCAAGTTAAAATATGCCAACAAGTTTTTAATGCTTGCTACAGTGTTGGCGCGTATAAAAAGTATAGCACGATTCCCGAATTTATTGCACAGGAAATGCGTAATTTACATATTCCGATAGGCAACGTTCAAAGCTACATGAGACTCCTGAAAGATAAAAAATGGATCGTTCCCGAATTATGTTCACGAATTATACGGACATCATCGTTCCACGTTCCCTACAATGGAGCAAATGGCAGTGAAATGCTAGGCCGTGTGCAAAATTCATAAAAATAACCTACTGCGACTGTTTGACGGAATGTTTTTGCGAAGGAGAACATTGTGCAGTTATGGCACACCTTGTTAAAACAATTTAATTTCAAGCAACAACAGACGACGAGATACGTTCCGAACTCTCTTATCTGCACGAGTGCCATAGAAGGGATGATATGTCACTCATACGGGTAGCGGAAGTAGAATCTGTAGGTGCCTTTATGTCAACTGATTATCACTCATTTATAGGCACGCCAATGAATTCGATGGAACTACAGTAAGTCTGGATATACAAACCTATTTCCACGAATCACCTATAAAATGATTATAAACCGATCTTGAGAAACATTGATTCCTTGCGCACTTCAGGGTTGCACTAATAATTTAATAAAGTGATGATGTATCTTTACTTTTCACCGGCAGAGATAGGCCCGCGGTCGGTGTGCGGGCTCGGCGGTCACTTGAGTTAAGCAGCATTGGAGGCTGCCAATATTTGGAGCGGTGAATCGCTTGCCCGTGCACTGGTTTGCACGTCAACCTCTGAGTGGGAGGGAGTTTGTCTAAGTTTCTGATGGTAATACAACTGAAACTCAGCCAAATATAGCCGCCTGAATCGGCCCAGGTTTTCCGCAGTTTCCCTGGGCTCTCGTGCAAATGCGATACAGTAGTGCATTAGGAAATAGTGGCTGCGGGGGGGGGGGGGGCTCTGGAAAGATTGTCAATGTCGGAAGGAATGGAAGAAATAAAGGAGGGGATGCTAAAAGGGAAAGGACCACGTACTTCTGAGGAATACATACATACATATATATATATATATATATATATATATATATATATTTACTTTTCATGTAGCATTTATTCATCATCTGTCACGTGGCGAAATGACTAACAATGCATATTTATTTATACCATTATTCGACAATAATCAGCAAAAACGTATTTATTTCAGCATCGAACGGGTTACTGATCAAGCCAGAATGAAGTGTCGTTGGAGGAGATAACGAATTTGGGCTCAAAGCAGGTTAGGTGGGGTCGAAGCAACAGACTTGAGATCGGAAGCAGGTTAAGGAGGCCTGTGTTTTGCACGTTCCATTGGTGCTGGGGGTCGAAAGAACATTTGGAAGGGCTAACAGAGGCTACTCTGGATCAAATGGAGGCCTCTCCATGGCAGTGAACTTGACAACCAGGGTCTCGTAGGTTCAACGGAGGCTGGCAGTTTGTACATTACAAAGGAAATGGGTCCTGCGAGTGTTCAGAGAAGGCTAGAAATGTTGACTCGGGTTGTCACATACGTACCCGTCAACAGGAATGCAACGTAGTGGCGAAAATTGTAAAGAAAAGTGGATCGGCTTAGCGCGCCTAACATATCGTGGTCGTTTCTAAGCCTGTATCAAACCTGTATTATTATTAAATGGGACTTCAGTGAATCTTTGCCCTGTTTATCACTTATAATCCAATACTTCTTGACTGTTTGTGTCTAGGCCGCATTATGCGAAAGAAGTTTTTCTAAACTGAAATTCATAAAAAATTATCGTCGATCTACGATGAACCAAGAACGCCTAGTCAATCTGTCCATTCTATCAATTGAAAGCAAAGTTTCAAAGGAAATAGCTTTCGACGGCGTTATTGAGAACTTCAGTTAAATGAAAGCAAGAAAACATGTAAAATAGTTACAAAGCAAACGCTTTGTTTTTTAACATATATGTACAATAAAAGTTACTTTCTTGTTATAGTCTTCATTATTTCTTTGCACTCTAGCTGCTAGGTGCTGTCCTGAATGCTGATCCGTATTCTAACTTTTTTTACCCATATCATAAGTAGGGCGTATAGTAAAATTATGTATCATCAATAATACATCCATGTTTAGGAGACCGGGCGGGGGGCCTCATTTATATGCCGCCCCGGGCCTCCGACGGGCTTAGTCCGCCAATGTGCATAGGTACGGTTATTACATGTTACTTTGGATACACTTGTCTACTGATTCTCATATTAGTAGATGGTAAACATTCTTCACTCTACCAGAGTTTAACTACGTTACAATGCCAGTATTTACAAACATCCGAAATATCTCCGACTATTGACATTATTGTATCCGTTGGATAACCTACACCGCTATCACACCAGAAACTATTCGAAGAGAATCATTCATCGGACGTCTTCAAAAATGTGTCGAGGTTAACGGCCATCACTTCGAACATTTGTTACAATAAATGTTCTGCACAAAAAATTCAATTACATTATTCGGATATTCTTGTTGTCAATACCATCACGATTTCCCGTTTTTACACGTGTATTTTGGTGAAAAATCATTTCAAGGTGACGATTTCATAGGTCGTTGGATTTGTCTGAATATCAGCTACAACATCTAAATTTAAAAAAAACCAATCAAATTACCTCCTGACATTTTTTCGTCACTCTAAAGGCAACGGAGATATTTGGGGTGGTCACCATAAATGGTCCACCCTGTATATGAAGAAATATATGTGCAGCCCCAAAAGGTCTCCGAAACACTCGAACAGAAAAAGAACGCAGTGACTGCACCAAGCGATAATCCCTTATCTTGAGACCTAAACAACTCTTCAAGGAAAACTCACCCGAGTCGTAATACTTCAGCGGTCGTAAACCAAGACCCACAGAAAACACCTGCGTTCAATTAAATTCTCGGAAATAGAGCAGCTCCCACCCTGTCTCGACCAATCACACAGGTCACCCTGTATCCTCGCGTCCGATTAACCAATCCCTAAAGAAAATGCATCACGGGAATGCACCCCTTCCCCCATTAACGAAACTTCTCCTAATATCTACTTTGTGAAGAAGGATCCTACAAGAAATCAGTGTTCCATCACCACTCGTTGAAGTTAGTCCTCCATCATCACTTGTCGAAGTCAGTGATGATGGTGAACTCTTCATTATTGCGACAAGTTCCCCATCTTTCCACCACGTAAAATCCTCTAACTTCATCTTTTCGAGACAAGTTCATATTCTCGTGTACGCGAGGTGTCTGAGTAGCACCTAATCAATTACGCACACGGTTGTAAAACCTTTCGAGTGGTCTCATCATCGATTGTACGAGCGAACGTACCTGGCCCGAGAGCGAAGACCCTTCGTCCGACTACGACCAACGGCCACTTTGCGAACGTAAGCTAAGCCGATTATCCAGTCGATCCTCGATATAACGAATTGCTAGGGAAGTTCGTTATATGGCGATCATGTTCCTTAAAATGTACTTTAAAAAAATATGTTAGTATTATAAATATAGGGATATTTTCAAAAGAAAGAATAGTTTAAATTAGAGCAAATTTTACAAGCAATTAACAACTCGAGCATGATGTATATTATTATGTCATTGTATCAAGGTGTCAGGTCTCTATCGGAAGGGAATGGACAAATCTTCGTTATACCGAGGTTCGTTATATGGAGGTTCGGCTGAATTTTTCTGTTTCTTTCCTCGATTACCAAAACCATGTACCGAGAAATCCGAACTTCAAACATCATGAATTAAAGAATAAAATAACTTTGTTACTGGTAGCTACATCTGTCGAACTCGTTACGAATCTCTTAACCGCGTAGACATACGTAGCCTAAACGCCCTTTTAACATATCTCCCCTTTTACTCTCATTCCGTGCTCTTGCGCTAGGCGTAGACAAGAAAGAGGGAAATGAAAGTTTATGACCTCATGCATTCCGGATGTGACACTATTTGGGTCTGAGGACTCGTGCCGGGGCCTTGCGAGCGCGATAATTTCCATTCGGATTGCGCGTTTCGCAACCCGTATCATTTATATTCCAACTCGAAGTCCTGGGACTAACGTCGTTTCGAATTTTGTCAGGGAACTTTCTTTCGCGTGTGAACGCATGATGTGTCGTGTCGAGTGAGAGAGAAAGAGAGAGAGAGAGAGAGAGAGAGAGAGAGGCTGGGAAAACATTCGCGTTCAGGCCTTCTAAACCCAAGGTCAGCCGTGCCACCGAATAGCGGATGCATGGTACATTAACCCTGCGACTGCACACTAGGTCATTTTGAGCCCATTTTTTTTAACCAACTGTATCTCTAAACGGGCCATCTATTCGACCGCAATGCGGCATTCGAATGATCCCTCACTCCTACTCTATAGATGGATACCCGGTCCCCATTCTACATCCTGCCCGTGTACTGAGATGTGTCGAAAAAGGGCCTGGGGTCGAGCCGACACCCTTTATGCAGTGGTGCGGTGAAAGTGAAAAAAATATTGTTTGTGACATTTGGTGTTTTATCAGTACATGTAAGTGAGTTAAGATAGAAAATATTTTAAAGATATTTTTCTTTTTGCGCTATTATAATAAATTATGCATTGACACATCCTAGTAAATGTCCCTTCTCTCATATAGGTGTCTTATCTCGGATATTCCCAATATCCTCAGTTGTGTCATAAGCGTCTTCGATGTATATATCTAAGAATAAGACGCGTAACAGCATTAAACGGAACTTGCGGAAGTTCCGAGAGCATTTTCAAATCACAGTGACATATACACGATAGCAGCACCGCCACAGTCATTTACTTTTCCTATAACATTGGCTATCAACAAGAACACGATCTCAGGCAGATATTCCACGAAAAAGCCGCAGCTCAAAACATCGAACAGGAACTCACACGAAAAACTTTACGCTAGCCATCCGCATGGAGACAAAGAGAAGTCTGCATGATTCAACCCGGTAACCAAAGCGGAGTATGAAAACATCCGGGCCGTCCGAATCAAACGGTTGCCGCGCTATCGCGAACGATTTAGCGCGAATTTCGGCTACACACCTCATGCGCGTTCCGTTAAGAAAGCGAATTTACCCTATCCATCAGCGCTATTATTTCTAAGAAGACAAACCAAATATTGTCTCCCACTCACTCGAAAAATTCGCATGCGAACCAAGAAGGGTCAGTGTGCAAAAGGTCTAAGCAGTCTCCCCTCAACTACCATCGAATCAAGTTCTTCTATCGAGTCTCAATCCCAGTCTCCCGACAATCTTCATCAAATTCAAAACTCAATCTTTCGACAACCAACATCGAATCAACTTCTTTTATCGAGTCTTAATCCAGAAGCCTAACGAATATCTCCACTTAACCTTCTTACGAACAGTCTTCATTTTTCGAGTCACAAAAGTTTCATTTTACACTTGTATGATTTTTATCATCGGTCCGTGAATATCAGTCTCAAGTCTTCGACCTCGCGCGCCGTTTATATTTCTATCCACGCGTAGTGCTATCGTAGTAAACACGTCGATTATACACACGATCAGCGTGAAAATCCTGCGAGCGCCTTACCAGCGAGCGCACGAGGCCAAGAGCGATGGCCTTTGTAACGCGAGCGGCAACAAACATCCACGCGAACGACCGAGCGTCAAACACAACAAATATAAGCTAATTTTAGCTTTTATTTTTGTATCATTCATCGTAGGCCTGATCGCTTTAACCCGCCTAATATCTTACAATAAATAACATAGTGTCAATAGTACACCAATTCTGTCGAATTATTCCTCAATACCGAAACCCTGCGTCAGTTCCTTAATTATATCCTTTCCCGTGCACTACCCCTTTTTACCCTCATTCCATGCTATTGCGCTAGGCGTAAGCAACAAAGAGAGAAACGAAAAAATTAAATGTAATGTCATGAATAATGAACGTAATGAACGGTAAATGTCAATTATAATAAGTCATTGAGGTAAAAAATGCTGAAAATATACGTTTTCAACAATTAATCTGCCGAAAGAGTCGGTTTTTTCAATTTTGCACTATCCCGAAAATGCTCAAATTAAAACCTCCGAATAAATATACTTTTTGGGGAGACAGTCGGCACTGTCTTTTTCATATCTGAAAACCATCCTCTTTAAAAACCGCAATGGATTTTCTTTTCTCGTATTTAAAAAAAAAACATGATATTTTCCATGCAAGCACGTATTTTTCAACGCATCTCCCACTGTGAACAAATGTTTGGTCATTTAATTTGTATTTTTCTCAAAAAATAAATCTTGGGCCATAAAATAGAGATCACTGACTACAAAAACGCCTCTTCAAAAAAAAATGCATATTTACCGAAATACAACGATCTACAAAACGTCTGGGGTCCGACCCTATATGCAGTCAGAGATTCGCGGCGGAAGTGTTCAGTCGAAAGGTTAGTGATGTTTAAATTTTCGATTCCCCCTTTACCCGGTAATTGGGTAAAAGAGGGCTAATAAGTCCGAGCTCGTGTAGGTTGTAATTTGTGTAGGCTCGGTTGAGCATTTCGAGCGGGATTAAAGTGAATGTGTCGCGGTAAAATAGTAGTCCCGGGACAATCGAATTTTGCGTTCCAGAAAAGAGATCTTGGTTCCGTCGGATGACTTGTTTCGCGTGGAGAGCCTTGCGTCACGACAATTGCGCTGTAGTTTACTTTTTTGTGAGTTCAATATCGTCAAGATAAAGGATTGTAGATGTGGTTTCTTTCCTTTTATTGTGGCTTAAATATTTCCCGACTTCCCGGGATCTATCGGGCACGCCCCTCTACCAAAATTCACCAGGCTGCGGTCTAGCCGGTGCAGCCACGGTGTCTTCCTTCCCTTTCGGCGCGTCGTTTTGACGACTGACGCCCAAATTAATAAAAGTGCCAAGAGCGAGGGTGACACCTTTTTGTGGCGTGCGACGGGCTTCTCCCGTTTGAGGAAATTAACGTTCCAATATATATATATATATATATATACATAAAATTCTTCCCCCTTCGATGTGGTTATTGCAATAAACACAGACCATTTATCCAATCAAATAGAAATAGCAAAATTTCTGCATGTTCAAGTTTTGAGTTTGAAACTCACGCCCAATTTTATCACCGATAGCTGACAGCTTCTCATACGAAATGTCAGTTAAGTGGGGAAGTCGCTGTGAAGAACTTGCATAGTAGCTTTCCCACTTTCCCCAAGCAAAATTTGGAAATTTAAAAAAAAATGTATAATTCTTGATAGTACATTTAGTCACAAATATGTTGGCAACATTTTTATTCACGAGTTCGAAAATTGACCGAGTTACAGTCACTTTAGTGAGAATAGGTAGCGCGACCGGTTAGTGCCTTCAGACCCTACAAGTGTGGCATCGTTCACAATAGGTTGCCGGTTCTTATTATTTTGTGAAATATAATCATATCGAGAACCGTCCTATCGAAATGTTTGAACGCGATTTTCTCGAAACTACTTTATTTGACCTTGTCCCAGCGAATGCTCAAAAACTTATCAACCGATTTAAAAATTTTCTTTTGACATTTTGCTCAAATACAATAAAGGGCCTTTGAAAATAGAAAAAAAATGGCCAAAGTGTAGGTATTTTGTAAACAAAAAAAAACAAAATAAACAACCGGATTTGATGACAAATTTTTTTTTTGTCATCAAATGAAAGCATATATCTCGGTTATAAACCTAGATGAATAAATACTGCATAAAATGAGTATGAACCCGATGCTTTCATAATTAGTTATGTCCATGAAAAAATCGCAATTATTGACCACCAAGCACCCGTTACGTAACGGAATAGAGGGCGGGGGGCGTTCCGGCCAGGCGTTACAGTCCTGGTACGTGGGGGGAGAGGGGGGTCAAAAATTGGGGAATTTAGCGTTACGTAATTTGTGGACACCCCCTTTCCTCAGTCAAAAAAACTCCGCGCAAGGCCCTTAAAAATCACATAGCCATCTTATAATTGTCACCCTGTGAATATGCATTTGCCCGTGAATACATACATATATGTGTGTGTGTGTGTGTTTCAAAAGAGAACGGATGAGCCTGAGCGAGATTGCATCTAGACGCCCGCGTTATGCGCCTGGCACAATCATTCGGCGATATGCCGGCACTCTATCCCTCGTAACAATAAAGCGGATCCAGCCGGTAAGCAGATGAAAATGCAGCGCGATACGAGTGCGGAGTAATACAACTGCTTCGAGCCGACGAACGCGTAAAAGTTGCTGCCGACCACTATATGTGTTTCCGGAAGCATCGCGTGCCTCTTGTTCGACATGTAACCCTTCCTATCCTATCTTGGACCGCTTTAATGCGAGATTTTACATCGTTCCAACGTATATATCATCCTCGCTTGATTCCGTACATGCGCATATGTGTATGTGCTCTGGGTCTTTTGAATCTGGAGTGTCCCGCGGCTGCTCGTGTTCTCCAGCCGGAGAGCAGCCACACTCGAAGGAGAGACGGCAAACGGCTGCACGGAGTTTTCCAGTTACGAGACGAATAGGCAGTTGAAACATTCCGCCGGGCGAGGATCCAACCAAGTCGTACTTATTCGGATTAAGGTCGTTACCAGATTTAACCCCCACACCCTTCGCCCTTCGACTCGTCGGGATAGCGAAATTTCTCGTGAAGGGTGTACGAAAGTACTTCGTACACTAAAGCCGGTCAATGGCGATTGTGCAAAGTGGCAGATTCGCATTCCAAGAGGACTATCTCGTTTTTGCCATTCAAATCTACGATCCAAACCTGATTCTCTCAAAATTCTTATTTAAGTGTTTCGAGGCCAAAAATACTTGTTTTTTGTCTCAATTTCGAATTAGCAAAAAGTTATTAAATTTCTGGTTTTATACGGATGTGCAGCTGCCGTGGTGTGGTATTTAGAGTGGTATGGTGCTCGGATAGAGGGGATGTAATGGGAAATAGTTGGAACATGAGTTATTCGATCTCGAGGTAAGGTGTTGGAATATGGCGTTAAATTTTGCGTCAGTGAAAGGCAACAAAAATGAATCCTTCTTAATAGTAGAGTCGTGCTGTCACCGAAAACCCCCGTGATCGGAAAAAATAGAAGAAGTGTAGTTATTTAGCAGGTGATTCTGTAGGTGCCGCGGATGCTAAATCCAAGTTTGCCTAAACATCGGGGTGTAGGGCGTTTTAGGGGGTGAAGGAGGTGGCGTTTTGTTTCATGGCGCCTACGAGGTCGGCGCCATGAAACAAAATGTTGAGATAAATCCGGATCTTTTTTGTCCACAGCGCCGAAATCGTGGAAGTTCATTTTGAGGGTGAAAAAGTGGGGTGAAATTTTGAAAAATCAGTTGCAGTTGGAGATAACTCTTCAGAAAAAATTCGTACAATTTGGGTTCAAATGGGAAAGTTGTAGCCTTTGAAAAGATGCGTTGATCGAGTATTTCATCATCTCCGATAATATCTTCACCCCAAAAACATTGTTGAAATATCAAAGAAAAAATTGTTTATTGAATAATTTTTAAGAAATCGTTTTTTTTTGGGTATATGTTAAATGTACGGAATATAGAGAATGCTTTTCTCTATATTTTCATTCTATGGACCACCCTTCAATTTTGGTTTCTTCAAACCCTTCTCGGGGGTTGAAAATTCAAAATGAAATTCTGGCAAACCTATTCACCATACGAATTCGCCATCATGGAACAATTTGTAGCTCGAATCGTCAGCTACATTTTTGTCCATAGCACCAAACTCGTATCTGTTTATTTTCAGTCAATAGTTTACCCTGAATTTCATTTTGTATTTTCAACCCCCGAGAGGGATTAGATGAAGCAAAATTCAAGGGTGGTCCATAAAACCGAAAATGTAAAAAAATTTCATCTTTACATTTCGTACATTCAAACTATACCCGAAAATTGATTGTTTTGAGTTATTCAATAAACATTTTTTATTTATTTTTCAACAATTTTTTTGGGCGGTGAAGGTATTATCGAAGAGGGATAATCAAATACTTGATCGACGCGTCTTTTCAAAGGCTACAACTTTTCCATTCGAACAAAAATTGTAGGAATTTTTCCTTAAGATTTACTGAATTAAAATTCATTTTTCAAAATTTCATCCCACTTTGCACCACCAAAATGACGACTTCGGCGCTGTGGACTGTGGAAATAAAGCCTGAATCTTTTCAACATTTTGTCTCCCGGTGACGATCTCGTGGGGGTGGTAGTTTGGCATACATCCACCCCATCCCCCTTCGTTCCCCACAAAAAATCCTACGCCCTGATTGTTAGGCAAACTTAGATTTAGCACCCGCAGCATCTACAAAATCACCTGTTAAAAAACCAGCCTTCTTCTATTTTTTCTGATTCCAATATACCGCACGACCGTACTATAAGGCCGTATTCTAGTCTGAACACCTATTTTCAAGGTAATTTTTATGGAAACTAAATTTGGACGAACGGTTAAATCTACAGCATTAGGTTTTCACAGTTGTACATGTTTGAAGTAAAATCTTACATTTTTTCAAAGCACTTTTTTGTAATTGTACATGATATTTGAAGTTGCGCAGGTCATATGGCGAAATTTTTTCATTGTCGGCGTCATAATTGTAGCTGTGCTTGTCATCTGAATCCAACGATTTTTTTTAAATTCTACTCTTTACGAACGTCGCTATCGATCGGCCATCTAATAAATCATTTTAGGCCAAATTTGCGAAATAACGGCGTTCGAAAGAGAGTACTCGGATTTTTACAATAAAATGTTCACTTCTCTCGGCCCGGAAAATAGTAGTTATAAAGAAATTTAAAAAAATGCCGAGCCGAAGGATAACCACATTCGTAAAGAATGAAATTTTAAATAAATCGTTCGTTTCAGATGACAAAGACAGTCGCAATCACAACGTCCGACGATAAAAATGTCGCGTCATGACATGCGCAACATCAAATATTATGTACATTTTCGAATAAAATGCTCTAAAAAAAATTTGAGATGTTATTTCGAACATGTATAAATATAACCGTGAAATACTAGCCCTGTCAACTTAAGGGGTCTTCTTACTTTAGACGCTAAAAAGGCTATATTCATGATTTTTTGATAGGTTTATATTATAGATATTGATATAAAAGTTGTTACACTTAATGAATAAACTTTTGAAATGCCTTTTTTTTTAAATTGTACGAATTTATGTAACCCAAACAAACTTTAAACGCGTTTTCCTCGAAACAACGTTTTTCGACGGCTTGTTGATAAAATCTTCGAAACTACTGAACCGATCCTTGTAAAATGTTAACCACATATTCTTTACAACTATAGCTATAGCACATATCAACGACTTTTTTAAATTTTAATATTTACTATTTTGTTCGCCAAAAACGGTGAAAAAACACGTTTTTTTTTTCGTTTCGAAAAATTTCCGCCACTTTGTTATTTTTGTATATATCAAAAATTGTATGCTGTGCGCTATAGTCATTAACATACTGAATCTAAAACCGTTTGATTTTTTTTGTTTCGGATGACCCATCTCCGAGATTTCATCAACAGCGCAGAGTGAATTTTTTTAGTCCATTTTGTTAACTACGTTTTTCGTCTATAAATAGTGACTTAAATAAATATAAAAAAATGTTAAATATATTTTGAAAGTGTATTTATTAAGTGTAACAACTTTTATATCAATATCTACTATATAAACCTATAGAAAAATGCATAAAAATAGCCTTTTTAGCGTCTAAAGTGAGAAGACCCCTTACCCTCTTTTCTAAATATAATTCACAAAAAATCACCTTGCGAATGGGTGTTCATACTACAATACGGACTGAACTACTCAAATTTCTGATTTAGGCTGTGAAAATCGCTCAAATATATCTACGCTATCTTATTCGAAATTAACTACCTCAATTTGCAAAAAAAAGGTTATGGGTAATGATAAAAAAAAGAAGTAAAATGAAGAAGAAAACTTCTTTGCATTACAACGATAAAAACTTAAGCGTCATAGGGGAATATATAAAAAGAAAAATGTGTGTTCTTACTGAAAATTCTCAGGGTGACCTTCATGCGACCTTGCTTACTGTACCAAAGGTCAAACTACAGGTTCTGCCCCTCCCCCTCCGTTGCCTTTCACAACCAAAAAAAATTGGGCGACGTATTTTTTTTTTAAACAATAGTTAAGAGACCAATTTGTCCAGCTCCCGAATCCTGCATTGTTACTACCATTTTTTCAAAACTTCAGGAAAAACCAGTTAAATAGTTAATCTCCATGGACTATTGCAGGCTTAACCTAAAAAAAACCAATACAAAAGTACCCAATGGTATTTTTATAGACACGTCTTGAAAAATGTACCTCGCGCCTGAAGGTCCACTTTTCTTGCAGAGCCCTATCTGGACGATCGATAAACAGCCGCTTCGAAATTCTCTCGCTTCCCGGCAATCCGCAAACGTACCCGAACTTCAATAGGAACAACTGTTGGACATCTATTCGATGGAAAGTTTCGACCGAATTGACGATTCAAGTGAGCACGTGCGGCCAAAGACAAAGGAGTGAATCCCGCAAAACGACGATCGCGCTATGTTCCGTCAACATAATCGTACCTCGAACTAGTTGGGATTCACAACTTTCCCTCGTACGAGATCAAAGACTCTCGTCGAATTCCGCGAGGCCACGAGAGAGCACGTACTATTTATAGACGTGCAGACTTTAGTTCTTTGATAGAACTCTTCTGTCAATTCTTCGGGTTAACATATTGTTGAATAATGTGTAAAAATGTTCAGGCGAAACGTCATAAGGACTGCGGTATATTTATCGCAACATTACCACAGCAAGATGAATATTTAACGTTTCTCATGAGATGACATTAATTCTCTCACTTTTATCAATTTATTTTACGTTAAGTCCGTATTATAGTGTAAACACCAATTTTCAAGGTGATTTTTTGGAAAATAAGTTTAGTGAACCGGTTAAATCTACAGTGTTAGTATGTCATAGATATACGTATACATGTTTGAAGTAACATCTTAAGGGAGGACACCACTATGAAATTTGTGAATGAAAAATCGTTTCTTTGGAAACACTTTTTAGAAAACCTTTGAATCTTCCAAAATATTATGCATATTCGTTTATAGCTAAAAATACAGTTTTAAAGTGGTTTTCAAGCTATTTTTAGGGGATTTTCCGAGCGCTGAAAAAGCGCCTTCGGCGATGCAACGCCGGTAGACGCAGTACCAGCTACACAAAATACCGTCCAAGAATTTGATCCTGATGTAAAAACCGTTCCCAACGAGGATCGCGTAACCCACCGACTCAAGAAATTCACTCGTGCGTTTGCTTTCTAGTGGGTGCCGAAAATTTTAACCACGTTTTTCTCAAAACCATGATTTTGAAATCGGCACGCAGCAGAATTCGAACAATTTTCGTCCAATCGACTTGAAATGTTAACTGCAGCTCCTTAGATTGCTTTAGCAGCTAAGTACGAGCGCTTTTTTCGATTAATTGAAAATTGTAAAAAATATATCACTTTTCATATGAAAATTATGGTCGAAAAAACAAACTTTTTTTCAAAATCATCTCTATTTTTTTTCATCCGTCTTTAATTTTCCCCCGTTCTTGACTGCTATAAGTCATGTAACTAACGGAAATATTTCACTTTTAGTTTCAAGATTAAATTTACGACAGTTCTACTGCGTACCGCAGAGAGGGTTGGCTGAAAACCAGTAGTGTTATAGCGACTGGTGCGCCGCCATTTTGTATTCTTTTGGCAAATCAATTTTTTTACTTACTTCAATATATACCTAATAAGTAAAGCCTGAAAGTTCTTTTGACCATGTGTTTTATTCCTGGCTTTGAAGAAAATCCAAAGAAAACGGTCGAAAATGGGCAGATACAGTGGTGTCCTCCCTACAATTCTTTTAAAGCATTTTATCCGAAATTGTACATGATATTTGATGTTGCGCAGGTCATGTCGCGAAATTTTTTATCGTCGGGCATCGTGATTGCGGCCGTCCTCGGCATCTGAGACAATCGATTTTTTTTCCTTCTATTCTTTACGAATGTGGTTATCGTTCGACCCTCCATCTTTTTGATTGCTTCATTATTACTATTTTTACCTGCGCAATGTCAAATATCATGTACAATTTCGAATAAAATGCTTTGAAAAAAATTAAGACGTTACTTCAAACATGTATGCATGTAACTGGGAACAACTTACACTGTAGATTTAACAGTATCTCTAGATTTAATTCCTAAAAATTCACCTCGAAAATGAGCGTTCACACTTGACTTTAACGTATCATTTGTAAATGCATCCTTTTGATTTCGGACGTCCATGTATCTTTATCCGAAATAAATGCTTTTTTTATTTTCACCGAAATTCCAAGAGTGAACACGAGGGAATCCTATTGCTTTTTCGCATTTTCTCTGTATCCTTGTGCAAATGCAATGGAAGGAGTATGGAAACAGTTTGGGTTTGAGTATGAAAAATTTTGAAAACAGGAAATACCAAAATGACAAATGTGCGATAGAGGTAAAAGGGATAGGCTCGAAAAAAGCCACGCACGAAGGAACATTAGTAAATAAAATGAATTAAAGAAAAAGAGAAAGAAATGAAAGACGATAAGATTGACGAGTGAAGAGACTGCCATTAAGGCACCAATACCGAGAAAATCATGGACAATCTGCGTGATTGTGTTTGCGGACCGGGCCACGAACAGAGAGTTCATTCCCACAAGAGGGTGCAGTTGAGCACTCCTTGATCGCCCTTAGGCTATAGTAGCTGGAGTATGTGCAGGCTGGCTTTTCCAAACGTACGCGGGTCTCTGTCTCTCTCTATCTCTCTCTCCTTTGTTTCTCTACGTACAAAATGATTCAGGACGTTTCATCATGCGAACTGGCGAGAGCGAGAAGGCGAGTCCTCGTTGTAATACTTGTACGCTTATCCACTTGGAGAAACTCGGCTCGCAAACCCACCCCGAACCGCAATCACCCCCAACCAACGTTAAATCAAGCCACATTGGGATCTGTGTATCCAGAGAGTACTCGGGCCACGATGAACTTGGAAAAGAGACGGAAGGGGGAGAAGTGAGCCAACTTTGTAGACAATTCTCGGAAACTTGGCTAAGCGCGCAGCCACTCTAATCTATGAATGAAACGAGAAAAAAATGCTATTGGCCAAATGGTAATTCCGTTCTCCAGGCACATTTGTCTTGATCAAATGTTCATTTTTTTGTAGATAAATTTGTATCGGTCAAGGACTTTATCTCTTGTTTGAAAAGATTGAATACATTTCTTTCCAAGATCATACTTGAGTGGATGAACTTTGAGCTTGCAACGCTCGTGGTAGTTGAACAACTTCGCTGATGGAATGCGTTTTGAAATATTTCTCATCGTCAGTTTCTAGTGTGGTCCTAATTTTTGTCAATCAATGCTGGTCTTAAGTAGTCGTAGTGTATTTTGAGGAAACAGGCACCATTGCGGATGAGCACAATGGTGCAAAATAGATCGTTCTGTATTCGGATTTTTCCGAAACTCGATCATGCTTGACGGTGAATATTTAGAATTGAGTAAATTTGTATTCGGAGAGAAAAAATCACTTGGATCAACGAAATTGTTAATTCACAGATGGCGTACGAAATATCGAGATAAACGCTTAAAAACCTAATCATTCCGACTATTCGCGATGTGGTGTAATAAATGATTCTTGAGGGATCATCACAGTGTGACCGCCCGAAAAATCGCCAATTTTCGCGATTTTTTAAATGTGAATCGGATAAGCTAATCGGTCTATTTTTTTTAAATTGAAGCACCGATAAAAAACACAAAATGATTTTTTTAAATTTCTTTGTTTATTGTTCAACATTGTTTTTATTTGCGGAGAATTGCGTGGAAAAAAAAGGTGTCCCATGATGGCCAGGATTGCGGCCGCGAATTTTATCTGAAACAAAAATTGCAAAATGATTATTAATCCGTTGGAAAGCCGCTATGTCCCTATGAAGGTTTTTTTTAGTGAAATTTGAAAAAATAGCGTCGGTTAGAAACAAAAAGTATCAAATTCAGCCTTTTTTCGACAGTGGTTCGTAAAAAAAAATAGGAAGATTAAAAAAAAAGCTTCCATATAGAACAGTCGTGCTGTCGCTGAAAAAACCCGGAATCGGAGAAAATTAGAAGGCTAATTTTTTGACAGGTGATTTTGTAGGTGCCACGGGCCCTAAATCCAAGTTTGCCCAAAAATCAGGGTGTAGGGTTCCTCTTTAGGGGATGGAAGGAGATGGGGGTGGATTAATGCCAAACTACAACCCCTACGAGGTCGGCACCGTGAGACAAAATGTTCAGAAAAATCCGGGCTTTAGTTTTGTCCACAGCGCCGAAGTCGTGGAAGTTCATTTTGAGGGTGAAAAAGTGGGGTGAAATGTTAAAAAAGCAGTTTTAATTCAATAACTCTTTTTAAAAAATCGTACACTTTTTGTTCAAATGGAAATGTTAGAGCCCTTGAAAAGACGCGTCGATCGAGTATTCGATCATCACTCTCTGATAATATCTTCACCCCCAAAAAATGGTTAAAAAAACAAACAAAAAATAGTTTATCGAATAACTAAAAAACAATCGGTTTTTCGAGTATGGTTCAAATGTACGAAATGTAGAGAATAATATTCTTCATATTTTCGTTGCTATGAACCACCCTTGAATTTTGATTTTCCAACCCCTCTCGGGGGTTGAACATTCAAAATGAAATTCTGGGAAAATGACCGCACGAATTCGCCGCCGTGGAAGAATTTGTAGCTTGAACCCTTAGCTACATTTTCGTCCACAGCGTCAAACTCGTATCTCTTTAGTTTCGATCAATAGTTTTTCCAGAATTTCATTTTGAATTTTCAACCCCTGAGAGGGGTTCGAAAAAGCAAACTTCAAGGGTTGTCCATAGGAACGACAATATAGTGAAAATTATTCTCTACATTTCGTACATTTGAACCATCCCCGAAAAATCGATTGTTTTTGAGTTATTCAATAAACAATTTTTTGTTGATTCTTCAACAATTCTTTTGGGGGTGAAGATATTATTGGAGACGGTTGATCGAATACTCGATCGACGCGTCTTTTCAAGGGCTACAATGTTTCCATTTAAACAAAAATAGTATGAATTTGTCCTAAAGAGTTATGGGATGAAAACTGATTTTTCAAATTTCACCCCACTTTTTCACCCCCAAAATGAACTTCCACGACTTCGGCGCTAGCGACAAAAATAAAACCCGGATTTTTCTGAACAATTTGTCTCCCGGCGCCAACCTCGTGGGGGTTGTAGTTTGGCATTAATCCACCCGCATCAACTAAAAAAAACCCTACCCCCCGTTTTTTAGGCAAACTTGGTTTTAGCACCCGTGGCACATACAAAATCACCAGTCAAAAAACTCGCCTTCTTCTAATTTTTTCCGATTAAAATATATAGCACGACTGTACTAATAGTAACATAGGGAATGACGTGAAGAATGTTCTGTTAAAATTTCAAACGAATAGCTTGAAAACTCTTCCTTTGGGAGCGCCCACCGTTTTGAAAAACACCATTCCGAGAAAAACGCGTTTAAAGTTCGGAGTGCGGGATCTCACGCTCCAATCACTTTTTCTAACATAATGGCTGTAGTGACCAAAATAATTCGAATTTCGATCTAAAAATTGGACAGAACGTCTGTAACCGTGTATACTGTTGGCGAATGCAAAAACATCGATTTTTTGAAAATTTTACACTGTGATGATCCCTTAACGGATTTGCATAAGCTGGGGGCCAAAAAAACAGGTCGATTTGCAATATTTTATTCTTCGTTTTTTTATTCATTATTTATTATTATTCAGTAAAGGGCAGCCGCTGCTGCATGGAAAATTCGTGTAGATTATTCTGGCAACTATAGAATGATCTTAAATGCAAATAAAAAAACGTACTTTTAGTATAATAATGAAAACTTTCGTATGACCGGATACTTTTTGGAAATTTTGAAAATTAAAAAAATGGGAAAGTGAAGAAAGCCAAATCCGTTTTTTCGAAAAAATAACGGCTCCAATCAGTTTTTTATCAAAAAATGGATAAACGTATCGAAAAATCATCGGGCCATACGATGGAAACTACTATAAATTTTGCTACGTTGCAATTTGAAGTGAATCGGGCGAAGAGATTTTGAGATACCACAGGCACTGTTTCGAAGAAAACGGTAAAAAAAATATGATATTGTAGCGCGGCCGGCCACCGTACCGCAGTAGGCAATCTGACCCTTCACAAAGATCGTTATGAGTCGGTGAATTTATTTAATTTATACAAAATTTTGGTGCAAATCAAAGTTAATACCCTAGGATACGAAACTTTGCAAAAAAGTCGTATTTTCAAAATGTCAAGCTTATGTAAACCCCTTAAAATAACGTAATATTCCATTTTCCCAACAAACAACTCGTTGGCATTCCCCAATGATGGATTTGTTAGCCCAAGTCATTTTTTCCCAGTGTATTCACCGAATATTGATTTTTATTGTCGCCAAATTGGTATTGGTAAGCCCCAATTTGTTTTCTCCGAATCTCCGTGCGGTCACTGAGGAGCCGGAAACAGTGAATCAACAGGTATCCAGCCAAACGCGAAAGGAATGGGGTGTTAGAAAACTCGCGTAAGAATGTATGTGGAAACATTGGGAGTAGAAAAAATGGCAATATTGTCGAGTCGCTCTGTGGCCACTCATCGATCGCCGACAAACATCCTCGAGCATCCGACATTCGAGTTTCGCGTTACGCGAGTCGCCCGCGTACCATTTCAAGTACAATCTGTCGCATACGAGGGCATGCATACGGAGCAGGAAACGCGCTACTTGAGCATTTTAGCGTAGCACACACACGCACACACACACACACACACAAGCGCGCGTGCAGGGCTGTGAGAAACATTCCGCCAAGAAGATGAGGACCCGCGCACGGTGAGAATTCTTGCCTCGTCCTCGCCGAGCGCCCGAAGAGAGCAAGAGGGTTCCCGTACGTGCAAGCGAGAGCCGATAAACCCGAGTAGGTACTCGGGATCGAGTGCACATCCGCAAAAGTATAACCGCGTGCCATGCCTCATAATATGCTCCGGCGCGAGTCCACCGACTAACGGGTTCCTATTCCACATTCGCAGAGAAGATAAAGTGTCCATATATAGGGTGGTTCTTAATTTGGTGATGTAGGAAAGTCTTTGGTATTGTTCCTCAAAAGTAATCAACACATAAAGAAAAAAATTGGCCACAAGCGGAAATTTCTCGAATAATTCTAACCCACCCCACCGATGTCGAATTTTTATATGAGAAAATGCATGCTTTTAAAATTTTGTTAAGAAAATTGTTGATGATTTTAAAACTATACATGATAAAACAAATTTCATATGATGTTTTTGTAGGAAATTTAGTGCTCTACAAAAAAGGTAACTTGTAACATTTTCGTGGATTCGGTATTTATGACGTAATTAGCAAAAAACTGTCATCATTTATTCCAAGAATCAATCATTATGATCAAAACAGGAGTTTGACATCGAAAAACTGCAATATATTTTTCGTATGCAATTAGAAATATGAAGAGATACGTAGCGCACTCGATAACAATATGTAAACAATATTTGAATTTTCAATCTTATCAATTTTATCATAAATTATGATAAATTAAAGCCATCCTGCCTTACCGACAAGTATCCTTTGGTCGGATGAGTTGCTTCCCATGCTTGCCGCAATCCTCGTTAACCTTGAAATAAATGTATGTCTACTGTTTCCACGTAAGGCACATGTCTCGATTAGGCGCTGGACACATGTGCTCGAGAACTTAAATTTAAAAAACCGCGATGACGTTCCATGACCGTAATTTACGTAAAAATATAATTTTAATTGTCGATGCTGATTCACAAATAATTGGAAGCAAATTGACTTCACAATTGAGGGTGTTAAAAGAACTTTTTTATAATACTCGGGTTCTAAAATTAATGATACATGAAAGTGCGACAATAACTGCCAAAGAAGTGTTTGTGTTGTGGGATAAAGCCGAGGTATACCGATACAAACTTTGCCAGAATGCATTTAAAAAATCAAAAAGTTACATGTACGCTGCAATCTATTGCAAAAACGTGCTGGAAAAAAATCATTTTTTCCTATAAAAATTCGACAGCTCGGTGGGATGGGTTAGAATTATTGGACAAACTTCCGCTTGCGGCCAATTTGTTTTCTATATATATTCATTACTTTTGAGGAACAATACTAAAGAATTTACAACATCACCAAATTAAGAACCACCCTAGTATATATATTGTAACGGGTCGAAATATCGTCACAATATATTTGTTTGATCGAGACTCGATCAGGGAATAAATTAATTGAGACTCAGGTATTTTGGTGGTAATTCCTTCCTTATCTCCTTAATTGTTTCAATTTCCCAGGGTGGTTTCTGGTCAATTTTTGTCTCTTCTCTCGGTTTGCTTTGTTGCCTTTCTAATACCCAAATTTGTTCATTGTCATCGGTGGTGATCATTCCTAGTCGACATGAAGGGTCGACGAGCTTGCTCTTCTCCTTCTTTTTTTCCTTCTTCTTTTTGTTTCGCTCCATACGGGAGATTGCTTCTTCCATTGCTTCTCGGATTTCTTCCTCTCCCTCTTCTGTTGCGCCTCGTGATGGTTCGATCTCTTTTCTGATTGCCATCGTTTCGGGCGCAACGTCTAGCAGTTTCCCTGGTTTTGTGATTGTTCTGTTAATTTTCCATTCTGCGTGCTATTAGTTGGTGCTTCCGATTACTCTCTCGGGGGCACATTCCTGCCCATCGGTCCCCCGAGATTACCAGGATTCCATGGAGATGCAGCAGGGTTGAGGTGAGTCCTGCCGTTGTCGTACCCTTACTGTCACGGCTGTTGCCTCTGGAATGGGGGTGACACGTGGTTGAAAGTGGTCCCAAATCTTTTCCCCACTGTTGTTGATTTTGACGGGGCGGTTGTTATCCTTGCCACCTGGGATGCTCAGGTTTCCCTCGCCGATATGCTTCCTGGTCCGTCGGTTATTCTTCGACGGGTTGTGTGGTTGCCACCGAGGAATGATGGGTTCCTGTCGACGAGACATTTAGCGGTCCTGCGCCGTCCTTGCTTTCCAGTAATTTCAGGAAAGAATCGATTGTTTTCACTCCGCTGACACGCACCGCCATCCTGATCGATTCGTCAAAATGGTTTGCCAATTTCCGGATGATCATTTCTTCTTCTGGGCCTTGGCTGAGATCCTTGGCATTTCTAAAGATTTGGGTTGCATATTCCGCTCTGGTCGTTCGATGCCCATCCCATTCATACGCCCCGAATTCCAAGTTTCTGCGGATTTTATCCTGGATCTCTTGACTCCAATATCGTGGCCGGAATTTTTCCTTGAAGTCTTCAATGTTCTGGACTCTGTCTTCGACAATCCACCACCAATCCTTTGCAGTTTCTTAAAGTCATTTGCTGATGAGATAGTGAAGTTCAGTGTTTCCGGTGATTTTCCAGAATTCTACAAAATCCTTTAAAAATCGGATCGGCCTTTCTCTGCCGTCGCCATTGTATGTGGACGTTTTTGTTTGGCAACCTAGGCCTGGCTAACGTTGAGCCCTGTTCCCCATGTAGTGTTGCACATGGTTGCCGACGTTTGGGCTTGTATGTTTTTTTCGCATTCCTTGATTTGCTTCGAATGGTCTGTGACGACTTCTCCCACCTCTTTTGATGGATAAAGGAGGTTGGATATCGTCCTCCTGATGTCTTCCACACGGGTGTCAAAATCATCCTGTTTCTCTTGACTTTCTTTTCTGATCTGATCTTGGGTTCTTTCGATTATTTTCTGGGCAATTACGAGCTTCCGTTCGGTCCGTTCTTCGATCTTGTTAATTTCGTTGGCTACTTTTTTATTTGTTTCTTCCTGTAGCTGACGCGACCTCACAATGCATTGATCATCTTGCTGATTAATCTCTGCTTTGGTGGTGATGCGTTCTCTTCTTTGTTCGTTGCGAATTTTATTCATAGCTCTTTTGCGGGTCTTAGTATTGGGAGTACAACTTTGCAGTGACCGTTTTTTTTTTCAAAAGTTTAAGGCTTTATTATAAAAAAGTGGCTACATATTTTTTAATCAAAGTACTGCCCGTCGCTAGCTACAACCTCGGCCCATCTTTCAGGTAGCATTCGAATCCCGCGTCGATAAAAGTCTTGGTCCTTGGAGGCAATCCAGGAATCGACCCAATTTTTGACTCCTTCGTAAGTACCGAAGTGCTGGTCAGCCAAATCGTTTGCCATTGACCGGAACAAGTGATAGTCGGAAGGGGCAATGTGTGGAGAGTACGGCGGGTGGGATAAAACCTCCCATTTCAGCGTTTCCAAGTACTTTTTCACGACATTTGCAACATGGGGTCGGGCATTGTCATGCTGCAGTATCACCTTGTCATGTCTTTCGTTGAATTGTGGCCGTTTCTCTTTGAGTGCCTTACTCAAGCGCATCAACTGACGTCGGTAGAGTTCCCCTGTGATGGTTTCGGATGGTTTGAGCAGCTCATAGTACACAACGCCCAGCTGGTCCCACCAGATACACAGCATCACTTTGAATCCGTGAATATTCAGTTTGGGCGTCGATGACGGAATATGACCAGGCAGTCACCATGATTTTCGGCGTTTAGGATTATCGTAGTAAACCCACTTTTCATCTCCAGTCACAATCCGGTGCAAAAATCCCTTCCTTTGTTGTCTTTGGAGCAGTTCCCGCAAATGCTGAGAATTCGGCTCGTAGGTTGCCATGTTTGAGTGCCAATAACTTTATAATGCATACACGTATCCGTTAGCTTTTTTAAATTGTTTACATTGGCAGAGCCTCTAGTTTAAAATGCCACTTTTTTATTGAGCTAGGGCCACTACTTCGGCCGCAGTGGCTCTCTAAGTAAAACGGTCACTGCAAAGTTATACTCCTAATATATATATATATATATATATATAGATTATTGTGTAGACGTAAATATAGAGACTGGCCGAATATGAAACCATGAGCGGATATGGGAAGCAAATTGTGGTAAATACCAAAAATGAGTGTGATACCGAGCCAAATATAAAACTAACAAGGAACATCACTTTAGTGTCCGCCACCGATTTTGTTGAAACTCATATATGTGATAAAGCATTGAAAACTATTAGACACGCATTTTTTATCTGCGGAAAAACAGTTTTAGTGGCGGAAACCACCCCTCAAAAAAAGGCGTGGCGGTAGGTGGTTTTGCAGTTTCACAAGCGGTGCTCCACCTATCTGAATGAAACTAAAACCCAATTTTTTCTAATGTAAGGCAATGAAAAATCTACTATAGAGTCGTGGTTTTTTTTTTTTTTTTTTTCAAATTAAGGCGTATCATGCTCATCTTTGAGAGGTCCTTTCCCCCCTTAAAAACGCACCCCTCAATTCTACTCGCACATTCGAGGTGCTCGGCGCCCACACCAGTATGCCAAGATTACATGGCCACTCTCGCCATGCATACCATAAGCGCACTCTCTATACACCGCTAATTCCATCAAATGTTAAAATAAAAAGTCAGCATTACATCGAAAACGATGGTGATGTGTCAGGAAGGGGGCGGGGGCTGAGGCGTAGAATAGGCGAAGTTTAGCACAAAACGGAGACATGTATAGGTATAGCCAGAGTCGAACCTGTCAGCTATAGGTATAGTAAGAGCACAGTAAAAAAATAACTTTCAAAAGGTGATATCTCGAAAACCATAGAGCGTCGCCAAAAATCCTTTTAGGGGATCTCTTAAAATATTCAAAAAATGGTCTGTGAAAAATTTCAGCCCGATCGGAGGTAGAACCTTTTCGGAACTTTATCCAAAAATCGTTTGGACATTTATTTGTATGTACATTAACAGAATTATGTGCCGAATTTCATAAAATAATATTAATAATTAAAGAAGTTATAAACTATCTCGTGAAGGACCTTTGAACAAAGAGATAATATTGGCTGAGGCTTGTTAAAAAAAAATACCATTGATTTTTTTCGATGTTTCGGGGAAAAATAACATCATTATTGTTAATAACCAAGGGAAAAAAATGTTAAGAACAAAAACGTCGGTCAGACTAGACTATTATTGCACTGAATAATTATAAGAAATTTCAAGTCAATTCGTTGATTATATGTCGAGAAATCATGTACACCGTTTTCTAAAACGTAGTTTCGAAAAAAAAACGCGCTCAAAGTTTTATTAGCAGTTCTATCATTGTAACAATAAGTTTACCCTCAATTTGCGATTCCTGCATCATATGTTGGGTCTGCCTCTTATCTTTGAGTTGCCTCCAGCGACGAAAGAGAGTTTTGAATTTTTTATAGTAGCCTAGCCCTTAAAGCAATATTTAGAAGTTAGTCAAAAAGTATGCCAAGAGCATTCCGACAAAAAATCGAAATATATATTTTAAAAACTTTCTGTTCCTTCGTACACAAAAAATTCACTCGAAGTTCTAAAAATATCCGATTTTTTCGACGAATCTATTTATTATCGATCAGCCAAAGAATGATTGTCATGTTATAGAAATTGACGGTTTTTAGATAGGTCATTAAATCGAAATCGACGTACAGGACCACACGTGTTATAGTATCCGATTGAGCGGAATCACACAGTTTCTGAACTTTTGTCGTGCCAAATTATTTGGAATGCAAATGGGTATTTTCACTGGGAGTAAGAATGAATCCCCTCGACATCCTCAATAGTCGATGTTACGCACTATTATAAATATTCATTGGAATTAGAAGACGAAAAAAAACGACTTTCGCTTTGCCAGCGGCTATCCGAACAAACTTTTTCGGGTTTGTTTCCTGTGCCCACCCCTGGATGCAATTAACAACCCGCGGCTTTGCGACTAACACCGGGATAAAGAAGAACTCTTCCATTGTCTTTGTAATCGCGCTTTTTCATCATCGATTTGTAGAATGGGGAGCAAACTAATTTAATCTCTAATATTGCAACGAGATTAATGATTCCCAAACAAACCCAAGAGACAAAAATCAACGTTCCAATCAGAAGCACATTATGATAAAATAACATATTTGTCGGAGTTAAATAAATAATTTTATCGCAGCAAACAAAAAGTCTACCCAATTTGAATGATTTTTTTTTTAATTTAACAGAAATGTTTGCCTGCATTAATAATTATTTAGATAAATATATATGAACGCGAACGAAATAGGATGTTTAACTTGAATCAAATGTTATTGTATTTCGCGCCCCTTCCTCGAGATCAAATTGTAGTAGCCCTGCCTCACACCGATGTCGCCACACTTTACCGATCGAAAAATTCACCGCCATTGCCGCAACTCGATCTTATCATTCTTCTTCCTTGTGTCCAACACGCCACTCGTCAATCAACGAGAGTATAATTAAGACATAATAATGGACAGTACCAGCAAAGTTGAGTCTGAAAGCAGGAAACGGAAGGATAAGCGCATGAAGAAAAGATTGGAGAAAATATTGGAAAAACAAGTTAGTAGAAAAAGAAAGCATCGCAGTAAGTACGAGTTCCTCGTTTTTATGTTCGGATTTCTGTCGAGCACATGGTCGTACATCGCAGGATCACAGCGAACGAACTAATGAACTGAAAGTTCGTTACACGAGTGGCTTAATCTCTGCAATATTAGGATCTAACAGTCCTGTAAAAAAACGCGGTCTCTGCAAGACGCGTGGCCGTTGCGTACTCGGGAGTGAGGTTAATGCCCTCAAGGTCCTCCGAGGTTATTTATTCGAAGAGGGGTCTCTCGTCGCTGTCTCTTCAAAATCACACAGTGACGATTGGGGTGAACCTAACCTCATAAAGAAAAGATGATGAAATAATTACAAAATCTGGCCAGACTTTGTGACACTCTTGCAAGGAGGCTTCACATCCACGTTCTTTTTTCGAATGGCAAACATCGAAGACGACGATCTAATAGTAGAACGCGGTGACGTCACAGTCGTTCGAGTGCGTCGCGTCGTAGTTTTTCGGACTCCCCGAATCGGCCATCCCCCAATAAGGAGAATTTGGATGGAGATAATCGCTTGAGGGAGGAAGTGTTGGAGGGTGGGGTAGGAGATATTATCGTGCCGTTAGCCTTACTAACGTGCCGAAAGCGTCAAAAAAACAGACGACTGGTTCAAAAAACGAGAAGGGCCTGCAGCGTCAACCGGAATACAAGACAAAGAGCAGGGGGGCGTGGAACGGGCAGAAAGGACCTCGGTCACGGAATCATCCTCGCTCATTCAAACCCACTTGTTATCCTCCACAGCAACCGTTATCGTTGAGTCACAGGAGAAACTGACTGAATCTGTAAGCCATTCCGCCGGGCGTGTGAAATCATTCAAATGCTCTTGGATGAAATTTACCAGTGATAAAACCATACTGGGCTGGGTGGATAGATAGCGTATCCCTTTTACAAGGCGTGTGTCTCCTGCAAAACAAAAATGGTCCAAGCAAGAGATAAATCTTATTACAACTCAGATTGAACAGCTTAACCGTTCACGAACCCAATTATTTAACAATTGACTGATTTTCGTCTGTAACAAAGTAAAAATACATCCCAGTATATTGCTGACACTTCAAGTAAAGTTAACGGACTTTTAACGAAAAATTACGACTCTAAAAATGGTCTCATCTGTACGGCGCCTTATGCATGGAAATGTCACGCTGGCCACATTTCTATCTAATCATTTATACACTAAATAAATCTAGATGTCTGATATAAACTGCTCACGGGTACAACAAAGTATAAAGATGCGGTAACGACAATAAAAACAGGGGGTTATCGAATGTTTAAAGAAAATATTAATGATAAAACTTGGGAAAGTGTGACTAGCAGAATTTTCGTAGCCGTGATGTTTCAAAGAAAATGTAATAAAAATGTGTAAATCTATTAAATTTGCGCAGAATTTTTTATTCTAGTTTATCGGTGGGTATAATAATATATTATAACTTATTTTTTATTAAGCGCCACTGTAATTTACCGATGATTCAGAAGGGCCCTGCTTATGCCCCCATAAATACGACCCTCCGCGAAAGTAGTACCTTAAAGTGAAAGCGGCAATGAAGGAGGTATACGCGTGAAAGGGCAAATTTATATCAAGTTTTTTTCTAGTACCACAGGCTAGTGGTGGTCACCGATTGGTAGTAAATTTGAAAAAGTTAAACAAGTTTATAAACACACAGCATTTTAAACTCGAGGATGGAAAAACGGTTGAGAAAATATGAAGCCCGGGTTATTTTATGGCCTCATTAGATGTCCAGGGTGCATATTACTTGGTCTCGACTAACGAGAAAGACAAAAAATACGTAACATTTTATTTTCAAGGGGTAATACATCAATTTGAATGCATGCCTTTTCGACTTAACATCGCGCCGTATGTGTTTACGAAGATTATGAAGCGGGTTATGGCCTTTTTGAGAGCTAAGGGACTAATGTCTGTAATTTATCTCGACGATATTTTGATTTTCGGGAGTAGTTTGAAGGCCTGTCTCGATAATGTTCAGCAAACAAGATCCTTGTTAGGGAATTTAAGGTTCTTGATTAATAGGAAGAAAAGCATATCTTAATACCGTTAACAAGATGTACATTCTTGAGCCTTTTGTATGATTCGGTACTCATGTCTATTGAACCTTTATTGAGACATTAGAATCGTATTGTCCGACTTTAAAATATTAGGGAGTACACATTAGGAAGTCGCTAGCGCTTAATTGGAACGGCGAAAATGTTGAGAGAGTAATGGAAATCTCATCAAACTTTGCAGACGAGTTCGACTGGTGGGCCCATCACAGCAACAACGCGCGACATCACATCCCAATTTTTTATCCTAAAGTCAAAACATTTTCGGATGCCTCGCTTTCGGGTTGGGGCGCGGCTTGCTCAGGCAATCAAACCGACGGTTTGTGGAACGAAGAGAAACAATCATTCCATATTAACCATCTTGAGTTAAAGGCCGCGCTGTTTGCCTTGAAATGTTTCGCCAATCATTTACGAGATTGCGATATTCTCTTAAGAACGGACAATGTCACAACAGTGGCTTATATCAATTGCAATGTGTTTTTTTTGTACTCCGCTGGCCCGCCTGGCACGGTGGCGGGTGCAGCGAAACCGTCCTCCGGCTCGGGGCCGTCATCGCGATCACGACATGATTCTGTAGAATCCTTTAGGCGACATTAGGATTTTACTTTAATATGCCGTTTGTTTTACTCACTTTTGCTACCTCACGTCTGGCTAACACGAGGCAAAGGTCCAATGGCCAGGAAGAGCGAGAGGGAGAGAAGCGGAGACCAAAGATTCCTCCAAGGCCAAAGATCGGGAAGACGCGGTGGCACGACTACGGTCGGACGTTCAGAAAGTCGCAGACAAAATGGCCTACCCAGAACCGTGATTTACGCTCGAAGCCACCCTCACTTCTTCCGTTTCTTCCGGACAAAGGCCGATCTTGTTACCCTCGGCCGATAATAAGTCTGGCGTCGGTCGCCGTTCTTGTCCCCGTCGTCGCCAAAGCCCGACCGTTACGAAACGACATCAACGGAAGGACAAGGCCCCGCTGGAATATGAGAAACGGAGGGAGGTACGCTTCTCGAACATCGGCCGATTAAGGGTGGAAACGCACCCTCGAAAATTGGGGTGTTTTTCGTTCTTCGTCGATAACGTTTTAACAGTACGAGATATGAAAAAACTTCAAAGTGCAACAATGTTTATTTTTCGTGTACTATACATTGGAGATGAGAACGACGCAGATGGCAACAAATTTCATCTTGTTTATTGCAAAAATGCTATTTTTTCAACCGTATCTCCGAGAATTTTTAATCGATTGGGATGTAAATTTGCATACATGTAGAGAATGAAAAAGTGCGGATACCTATTTTTCTTTTTCCTATATCTCACAATTAAGGGGTTGAAACTGCCCTTCGATTTTTTAGAGCATCGTATAATCAGCTACCCGTGTAGAAATTTTGAAAGGGCCCAAATCAGGGCCCGTTCAGGTTGCCGAACTGGTCTGGTAGGGCACTAATGAGGCAGCCTGAAAGGGCCCTACTAGGAAATGTAACGTTGTGTCACATATGGGCCTGACCTGGTTGCCTGATGGGCCCCCTATCAGGTTTCCTGATCGGAAAGAAATGTTTAATTTAAATAGAACCTTTTTAAATCCAATATGTTTTTTCCATGCCTCACAGCCTACAATGATCTTACTCGTTTCAGCTATCCTTTTTGAATATTAAATATATTCAAATTGAATAAATAAAGATTCGCGAATAAATCTTTATTTGCTTACAATATACACTGTAAATCAAAGTATCCTATATGCATAAGATATTTCAAAAATCTATGACGAAATGAACCACTTAATTTGGGGTTCCACTACAATGATTTTGTATCATAATTCGTCATACCCTGGCCTGCTGAAATGATTTTGATCGAAGAAAATTTTTCGCCTGTATGGGTATTGAACCTAGTACCTTCCTACCTATAGCAACGCACGCTGCCCCTATGCTACCGAGTGCTAGAATATCGTGGGCGGAGATGTGGCATAAGAGACCAAATGAATTCCTATAATCATTTGTTGTATCACATTAAGTATATCAATTAGTTGATATCATTGTTATAATTAAAGAGTTCTATCGAATAGCATGCTATTGATTTTTCAAAATTAACCTTATATATATATATATATATATATATATATATATATATATAAGGTTAACCTGCCAAGATCTTCTAGCACGCATCCGAGTTGCATAACGTTTTTTGTCGTGACAGTCCATAAAACCTTTTTTTTTATAGAATTCAGGAATACATCGAAACTACGAAGCTACGATACTGTCAAATCCAAGTTTCCATGTGAAAAATAAGAGGTTACGTTCATCTGTCGACTGCGGAGGCTGTTATAGGGCAAGCCTATTTATGGCCTAATCAGGGAAAGCCTAGTATGGCCCTATCATGGCAAGCCTTAGTAGAGCCTATCAGGGCAAGCCTTGGTAGGGACCTATCGGGGAAAGCCTTAGTAGGATCTGATCAAGGACGGCCCTAGTAGGGCCATTTCAGTATTGCCTGACCTAGGGCCTCGATATTCCGGCCCGGATGGGGTCGTATCAGGATGTCCGTAATAGGTGTTACCCGTATCACACCCCGATCGGGGCCTGGCTTGATCTTGATCAGGCTAACCCTAAGATCTTGATCAGGCTAACCCTAAGAAATTTCTACGCGGGTAAACTTTTGACATTTCGGTCTAAATCCACGTCAATACATGTTCGTGTTATGACGCAATTGCATATTTGTAACATTCCAGCCCCCCCCCCCCCCCCCCGAACGGACCGAAATAAAAATAAAGTTCGAAGGAAAAAAATGTTGTATTCTTCGACTACTAGACGTTCATGATGATAATGATGATTACAGCAACAAATGGCGTGTTGTTTATTGGAATAATTCGCGAATTACTTGTGAAAAATCACTCTTCAGTTTTCCACTGATATGGGCACAGGCAAGCCTCGCACTCACGGACTGATTTCGTCCTTCCGGAAGCAATTGAATTACAATTGTATATTTACGAAGAAATTCTCCCCCGACACGTACTGCCTTTGAAGATTACAACATAATCGGAAAAATGTTCTCACGCTTACTTATTTAGGAAAAGTTTCAACTCTATGTTTTTTATGGATTATACTTATTACAAAAATGATAGTCATGATAAAAGTGTTTAAAATAAAGAGATTTCGTACACCACGCACAAGTGATGATAGCTGTTTCGCCGCATATATCGCATGTCGGCACATTTTGTGAAAAGCAAAATTCTACCGGATTTTCGAAGTTTGGTGGTCTTTCTTCTTCGTAACCGCTTTTGTACCACACATATTTGAAAAGGTTATTAAATTGTAGAGAAGAAAACTGGTTGTGTGTAAGAGATTGTAACTTATCAATATTGTCTCTCAAATGCAGATTGACGTCGTAATTGTATAATATTACTGCATCAGAAAAGTGTTTGACGAAGTTTTTCCATACACGGAAGCCATAAACATCGAGGGGTTGTATCATTCCAGTTGTACCTGCAGGAATTACTAATTATTATATGAACTAATTGCCTACAGACTAATAAAACTGCTTGGATATCCATTTCTTTAAATGCAGTTGGACATTGACCGCTCCAAGTATCTAGAAGTATTGCCGACTTTGGACTCGTATTGGGAATATATACTTCTTGAAACCATCGCTTGAAATGATTAGTCATCAATTTTCCAGATTTCGAAGCCAATAGAAATATATTTTCGGTTTTGAACATAGTTTGTTAGTTGATTTGGCACCTATGATGATCGTTTAGAACGATCAACGTAGGTGCCAAAAGCTTGCCACTCGCAGAAATCAAACGCTGTATAGTATAACTGTGGGTTGTTGATGTTCTCGATTGCACTACTGTCTCAAAGGATTTCTGCCCTTCTTTCGACAATGTGCGACCTGTACGTAGCTCTAAGTTGAATCCACTCTGATCAAAATCAAATGTGTTTTCAGTCCCAACGTTGGCCATGTTGACTTTCACCATTTCTATAAATTCGATAGCTTTGTTTTGAAGTGTATCACCCTTTAATAATTATTGTGTTGTCATATATTTAGTAATCTTCCGTGACTCAATTCCATGTTGGTTTTCAAATGTCCTTAGCCAAGAAGCGGATGCTTGGAAATTTACGGCTGGCATTTCTACAATTTCTCGTGCACGTAAGGCCCATCGTCGAAGATCTATATCATGGATTGAAATGTCACAAATATGCAATTGCGTCATAACACGGACACATATTGACGTGAATTTGGACCGAAATGCCAAAAAGCTAGCTGATTATACGATGTTCTTGGCTAAAACATCGACGGGCAGTTTCAGCCCCTTAATTGTGAGATATCGGAAAAAGGAAAAATCGGTACCCGCACTTTTCCATTCTCTACATGTATGCAAATGTACATCCCAATCGATTAAAAATTCTCGGAGATACGGTTGAAAAATTGCATTTTTGCATCAAACAATATGAAATTTGTTGCTGTCTGCATCGTTCTCATCTCCAATGGATAGTACACGAAAAAATGAACATTGTTGTACAGTACTACCTCCCTAAGAGAGCCCTCCCTAAGAGAGAATTTCCCCGCCGTTCCGCTTGAGCGCATTTTATGGCTTCCCCCACCTAGCTCGAGCTGTCCAGTGTACCCGAGGCCTCTCGAGTTTGTCGCGGACACCTCGATAAGAGATCGCGAGCGATTTCAGAAAATCGCACGTCGCACGATTGTCAAATGGATAATATTCCTTTGTATAATATATACGTATATATATAATATATACGTATATTATATATATATACGTATGTCGTGTATATATATATACGTATAATATATATTGTAAGTTAACGATACAACTTAACTTACAATACGTATATTATAATATACGTATAATATACGTATATTATACGTATACGTATACGTATATATATACGTATATATATACGTATATATATAATATATACGTTTAAGCCGTAAAGTCGGAGAAAAAAACATGCACCATAATTAAATTTCAAGTAGTAATTTAATGCAAGTAAAAAATATTTTAATAGACATTAACACAGCATAGAATATTATTGATATTAATAAAAATTATCGAGGCTACATTATACTAGAGATATGTTTTTGAGTAATAGTAATAAATGCAAATATCGTACAGCATATACAATATGTATGTATCATAACATATATACTATACATCAGAGTATAGAGTCCTGTTGACGTCCCCAAGAATCGTAGAGACGATTATCCGAACTAGTCTCGGTCCCAATTGGTTCGGATAATCGAGGTTCTACTGTATATGTTCGAGTTTCGATAACGAATATACTACGTATATTTTTGCGAACAATAAGATAATTCAACAATTATTGAAAGTTTTACAAATGTTTCCTTCATATGTGTTATAATATTGCAACAACAAAATATACCAAACAGCAGAATAAAAAAAACGCGAAGAAAAAGAAAGATTTACACATCAATATTCAATGAGATATACTTACGCATGAAACGACGAAACGCCAGTACACTTTCCGCAACTTGTTTACAGTTTTCTCAACACTTTCGTTCGCGCTCTCTCATAGAGGACGAGTGGAGAAACACATACACGCTACCACATGCGCGATTTTCGAGCGCGCTAACCTAGCGGTGGGGGAAGGCTTCGGCGACGAATTTCTCGAGAATTACTTCCCCTAACCGCCCTAGACCGCTCTCTTAGGGAGGTAGTACTGTAATTTGAAGTTTTTTCCTATATCTCGTACCGTTAAACGTTATCGCCAAAAAAACGAAAAACACTCCAATTTTCGGGGGTGCGTTTCAACTCTTGAAAATCGGGTTCCACCGATATAAAAAAATATGTGTCGCCTATTTTTACCCATTCTACAAGCATGTCAAATTTCATCGAAATCGGAGACATCGACCTCGCAACGTTTCCTTGTTAGTCCGTATTTCATTGCTAGCGTGTACCGTCGAGGAAAACCGTGTCGTGGTCGCGCACAGGAGGCTCACTATCCCCGAGTCAAAATTTTCGAACCACATTCAACCCGAAAAATGAAGGCTTCCTTTCCCGAGCAGAAATCGGCGATAGCGGATTATCGGGCATCTAAAGAAGGGTACCGTGTTTGGAAATACCATGCGTTAAAACCTCCGATGAACCATAGCAGAAATTAGACATTTTCACTGAAAGGAGGCCAATGGGGACCACTATTTAATTAAAACCATCTATTTCAATAAAATAGGTTTTTTCCTTGTCTAACAGCCTACTACGATCATTATTGCTTTAAAGATATTTATATATGTTAATAAAGGTGAGATTCAAATGAATCTTTATTTGCTTACAATGTACACTATACTAACGGTCTATTTTTATTGAACACTCGTATCAAAGGGGGGTAGGGGGAGAGAAGGTGGAGAGAGAGAGGAATTATATATATATATATATTATATATACACGAGGGTGGGGTGAAAAGTTTCCGGCCTGACCAAGAAAGACGATGTTTTAAAATTTTTTTTGCTTTATTTTTCAACATAATCTCCATCAACACTGATACATTTCTCATAACGGTGTTCTAATTTAGTTATACCAGTTTTAAACGTAGATTCGTCAAGCTCCTCAAAATACTGATTTACAGCTTCGATAACTTCTTCGTTGCCCTTAAATCTTTTTCAGGAGTGTAGTGGTGGACCCATGTCTCATCAACAGTTATGAATCGACGCAAAAATTCGTTTGGATTACGCCTATACAGCGCCAAATTGTCGGTAGAAATGGTTTTTCGAAGCAGTTTTTGGTCGAGCGTTAGCAAACGCGGCACCCACCTTGCACACAGCTTTTCCATGTTCAAATGGTTGTGCAAAATATTTCGCACACGTTCAGCTGACATCCTACAGGTCTCAGCTATCTCTTGCACTTTCAACCTGCGGTCTTCCAACACTATTTTATGGATTTTTTCAATCATCTCTGAAGTTATGACTTCAACGGGCCGTCCTGAGCGAGGCTCGTCAGAGGTGCTCACACGACCCATTTTAAATTCAGAGACCCACTGCTTAATAGTTGAATATGATGGGGAGGAGTCTCCTAGTGTTGAATCCATCTCTTCTTTTATTTGTTTTGGTGTAAAACCTTTCAAATGGAAGTATTTGATGACAGCACGTTTTTCCAATTTTTCCATTTTTACGAAAACAACGGAAGCGTTCGCGCAATGTGCTCTCAAACGCAAACTAACGTAGCGATGGGGCTGAAACTGTACATACAAGCTCGGTAGGAATGGTATTGTAGGACGCCGCTCCAAAACTAGATCTAGTGGCACAATCTCTTGGTCAGGCCGGAAACTTTTCACCCCACCCTCGTATATATGTATAATTCCTCTCTCTCTCCACCTTCTCTCCCCCCACGCCCCTTTGATACGAGTGTTCAATAAAGATAGACCATTAGTTCAATCAAATAGAAAAATGGTTGACTTGAAGAAAATTCTATTTAATTTAATATTAAAAAAAAATTAACTAGATCCATTCAGTAAATTTAACCAAATTGTTTTTCGAACAGATGAAACCGAATAACAGATTTATAAGGATCAAATAAAATATTTAGTTATTGGACGATATTAAATAGATTGATTTGAATAAATGAACATATTTGAAATAAATAATTCTAATAATGGAATGCAATAGGAAAAATTTGATTCTATGAAGAATCTAGTTAATTCAAATAAAAAAGAATCAAATAGACGCGATTAGTATATCAATAATGTTTGGCGGAAAGAAATAAAAATATACTTCACCCATGCACGTGGAAATATTTTTTTTATTTCCGACGTGCTAAAAATGAAAACCAAGAAAAATCAAACATTTTATTTTAAATCGACGGTAATCGGCCATCGCCATTTATCGACTCATTATTGAATGAACCAAACAAACAAAAAGAACAAAAACAAAAGGAAAAAATAAACAAAAAACCGAATGAGTTTAAATTCCAATATTACAATTAACACCCTAACGTTTCATATAAATATCAACATTGTATGTTATTTAGATCTACACTGCTAGCCAAAAGTTTTCGGACACTCCACATAATCGCAAAACTTTTGAGGGCTGGATAATTGCCAAATAATGTTAGAGTAATATGATTTATTTCATTTATTACTTTATGAAGATACTAAAAAGGTCTATTTAATTAATTAATTATACAGAGCTGTATAGTACCTTCGTCAAATAATAATTATTCTACCACAATTTTGCAATTATCCAAAGTGATAGACAGTTTTGCAATTATCTGAAGTGTGCGAATACTTTTGACTGGTAATGTATATTCGAATATATTGACGTAACCGCATATTTCAAGTATAATATTTGTCCGTGACTGTTTTTCGGCTTTTTTCGAACAAGAATTGGGCTTATGCAAAAAAAATTGTAATATTTATTCAGGATAAACTTGAACGGGGTAGAAGGAGCTCCATTTTCGTTTTTTAAAAAGTTTCGTACAATTTTTTTCGCAAAGTTGTTTCATTTTTTGCTCAAAAAGGCTAATTCTAGATAATGTAATGTAACTCAAGAACTAGAGGGTTTAAGAAGAAATGTCAGGGATGTAAAAAGTAGCGTAAGTTTACACTGGACAGTCTGGCATTTTTGAAGAATTGTCCTGTGAGATTTTTTCTCACGAGCAAATTCGTGAGGCCTATTAATACAATAAAATTGGAGTAAGACTGTATATACGAGCATTCTTTTATGGATCGCCTATAATATAATAATAAATCGATACTGAGCAAATTTGACTGTTTTCGCATATTAATATTGTACTAATAATTTGATAAGGTGACGATGTATTTTTATTAATTGTGTAGTATTTATTCATCATCTGACAATGCATATTTACCTGTGCCGTTCTTCGGGCGATAATCAGGGAAAACGTATTATTTTCGTCATCGAACGGGTTACCGATCAGGCCACATTGGAGTGATGATGGAGGAGATTTCGAATTTGGTCCGAAAGCAGGTTAGGTGGGGTCGAGGCAACGGTTTAAGATCGAAAGCAGGTTAAGGAGGCCTGTGTTATGCACGTTCCAATGAAACTGGGGGTCGAAAGAAGGTTTAGGAGGTCTAACAGAGGCTACACTGGACCAAGAGGAGGTCTATGCATGTCACTGAACTCGACATATGGGGTTTGGTACGTTCAACGGAGACTGGCGGCTTATGTATTACAAAAGAAATGTGTCCTGCGAGGGTTCAGAGGAGGCTCGGGTCGTTTCGTCAGACCTTTGTCCGAAACCCCGTTTCGCGTATAACCGTTTACATGAGCACATGAAAGTATGAGTTACGAAACGTGAATTGTCATCTCTGGTGATCTCTCTTCCTGTGACGGAGCCTGAACGGGGGGAAAAGGTGAATGATTTTCCCGAAGTCGAGGAACTCTTTACGGAGAGCCAGCCTCTCGTTTATGAGCGGGACGTGGGCTTGGACCCGTGCGGCGCCCGTCATTCTCGCGTCATATATCGGGTATGCCTTTTCCCGACACAGGGACTTTCCTGGCTTTGTCATGGGGGAGAGGTTGCCGGGGGTTGACGTTCGCGGAAGTAGCGACCGGGGGTTTCTTTGGGGATTCCATTTTGGGTAGCGCTCAGCCGGGTAATCGACTAGCGGGGGCCCGGATGTTTTGTGGTTAAAAAGAAGCCATTAGAGGAGAGTAGGAGGCGGCCACTATTGAGCTCGCATTAAAATTGTAGTGGGTGTCGGTCCCACCCGGTCGGTATTGCGTGTGAGTGTCTTCGCGATTGACCGTCTCGTGGTATCTTGCGACTGCCTTTCTTTTTGTTATCATTCGTTTTCTTTTTCCCCGTATCAGATTCTTGCGAAAGAGCAGCAAAAATAAATTATTGTCAAAGTACTATTTTTCGGGACCTTTCTTGCCGCACGTGATTGACACCTGACCCACCCCCTCTACCTTACCCACGAGGTTGCAGTTTAGCTGGACACTGCGCTCCTCTTTCTCGTTCCGACAAGCCGATCTTCGGGTGGCCCCCTTATGAATTGTCGTGGTGGGGAAATGCGAGGTTTTGTGACTCACGCGGTTTTTTTTTGGTCACGCAATAAAAAAAAGCGCAGTTCAGATCTCGAAATTAAATGACGATGCCAGAAAAATTTGGGAATGTAGCGAACATCAAAATCCGTGCGTTTTCGCGCCTCACATGCGGTCAGAGGATAACAAAGAGGCGGATTTGGAATCACGCGAGCTAAAGGCCGAGACTGAGTATTCCTTAGCAGATGAAGCTTTTGAAGAAACTGTCCAGAAAATTGGAACTCCAGAGATAGATACTTTCGCATTTAGACCGAATTGTAAATGTCCAAAGTATATTTCTTGGAAAAAAGTTCCCGGAGCTTGGGCAAGTGATGCCTTTACAGCGAAATGGGGTTTTTTATGCGTTTCGCCATTTTCCATTATTTTACGCGCGCTTTATAAGATCAGAATGGAAACAAGTAAAGGGATATTTGTGGTACCATACTGGCCTGCTCAGCCTTGGTTCCTAATCTTCAAATCAATGCTCGAGACAGATATTCCCTATTCTTTTCAAGCCAGATTTTCATTTATTAACATCCTCAATCAGGGAATTCCTTCCACTGTGGAAGTGTCTTACCCTGGTGGCAGGGCTTATAACAAACAAGCACTCAAGACCAAATCCGTGCCTGAAAGGAGTTTAAACATCCTCATGGCATTGTTGTGTAAGTCAGGACTGAGACAGTGTGAGACAGCGCTGAAAAGATGGTGGACTTTTAATCAGAAGGAAAGCACGGATCCTCTGAGGAGTTCGGTCGAGCAGGTGCTAAGGTTCCTCAGTGAGGAGTTTGATAACGGAGCTTCATACGGGTCATTGAATAGTTTTCGCTCAGCCATTGCGCTTTTATACGGTCCGGAGCTGGGTGTGGTTCCCAGGGTTAAGAGATTTTTAAAGGCTGTTTCAAAACTGAGACCTTTGAGAGCAAGATATGACTATACGTGGGACCCAAGCATGGTCCTTGACGAGTTTAAGAAATAGGCCCCAAATGATAAGCTTCGCTTGGATCTATTGACGCACAAACTAGTCACACTTCTGGCACTGAGGACTGAACATCGTATGCAGACTTTCACGCTCATCGACATTCGGTATATTGTGTCAAGAGGAGAAAGTTTGAAAGTCAAAATCTTAGAAACAGTCAAAACCTCCGTTGTAAACAGAGCGTAACTGCTTTTGATCATAACCTTCTTCAAGGAGGACACGTTAATTTGTCCAGCGATTACTATAACGAATTACATTGAGTGAACTAAAGAAGCTTACACAAATAACGTGACGCCAAATTTCCCAATTTTGACCCCCCCCCCCGGAACTGGACCGTAACGCCTGACCGGGACCCCCCCCCCTCCGTCTATTCCGTTACGTAACGGGTGCTTTCTCGTCAATAATTGCGATTTTTTTCATAGACATAAATAGTTATGGAAGGATCGGGTTTATACTCATTTTATGAAGTATACATTCGTCTAGTAATTTTATACTAATTTTTTCGAAAAATCTTTAATATGAACCGAGATACATGCCTTCATTGTATGACGAAAAAAAAATTCTCTTCATTGTCCCATCGATATCTTTATAAAAGGTTATCTGTAAACGAAAACTGGATAATTTATCGATATCTCTACAAACGTAGCTATCGTTATGCATAGCCATGCTTTTATTTTTTTATTTTTTACAAAATTCCTACAGTTTGGGCATTTTTTTAAATTTCAAGGCCCTTTTTTATATTTAAGCAGACTTTAAAAATAATAATTATCAAAATTAAAAAAATCGGCTACGTTCAACCTTTGTCACTGCGATTAAAAAAATGTCAAACTCCAATGTTTTTGAGTATTCGCTGGGACAAGGTCGAAAAACGTAGTTTCGAGAAAAACGCGTACAAAGTTTTCGTTCCGTTTTTCTTGATATAAAGTTATGTTTTTTTTCTAGAATATTGACATTTACATTAAAGTATCCGGTCGCGGGCGATATGATGGTTCTTCATCTTCATTATGTTTCACAAAATATAAGAGCCTGCACTCCATATACTGTGAACGATGCCACACCTGTAGGGACTGAGGACACTAACCGGTCGCGCTACCTGTTCTCACTAAAGTGATTGTAACTCCGTCAATTTTCAGACTTGCGACTAGAAATTTTGTCAACATATTTTTGATTAAGTACTTTAAAAAATGATTAAAAACCATTTTTTTAAAATCTTGCTTGGAGAAAGTAGGCAAGGGGAAAAGATACTGTGCAAGTCCTTGCACAGTGACTTCTCCCCTTAACTGACATTCCGTATGGAAAGCTGTCAACTTACCGCGGTAAAATTGCGGGTGAGTTTTAAATTCAAAACTTGAATATGGAAAAATTTTGTTATTCCGGGCAGTTATAAAATCGTTACATAATGCAAACCTTGACCCCCTTCCCCCCACATACGTAGACCGTACCGCCTAGCCGGACTCCCCCCCCCCCCCAAATTGCGTTACGTAATTTGCGTACGCCCCCTAAAGAGTTGAGGGGCATGGAGAATCGTCTTTTAGTATCAATGAGGAAACCACAAAACGATTTCAGCGGAAACCCTGAGTCAGTGGATAAAAAAAAACATTACAGGATAGTGGTATAGACGTTAGCTATTTTAAGGCATACAGCACTAGACACGCGGCGACCTCATCGGCGGAGAGAGACGGTGTTAGTTTAGATAGTATCCGAAAGACGGCTGGGTGGACGTAAAGGTCTCTAGTCCTTGCTAGATTTTATAAGAGAGAGATTTTTCCGGTTCGCAGAGACTTTGCTCTAACAGTATTAAACTGAAAGTAAAAATATGAAAAATATGTTGTCAAGGGGTAATGGTCTTCATAGGCATATGATCACTCACGTTTGGGGATTATAAAGAAGCTTATAGAAATCTTTCGCGGCTTGTAAATAAACCGTAACCAACGTTAATCAGATACAATTTGATCTCGAGAAAGAGACGCGAAATACAATTGTATAATTAAACGAACTTACCTGTAAGTGAAGTTCTATCATAACTGTGTGGAGCACCTCTTCCGAAAGATCAACTCCCTCCCTTGTAAACCAATTTCATTCCCCCATTATGCATGTGTTTTGCACATGAAGAGTCCCTATAGGTTACGACACAACTTTGAAGTAATGACGAGATCGAGTGTCGCGGTAATGACGGCGAATTTTTTTTATTTGTAAAGTGTGGCGACATCGGTGTGAGGCAGGGGTACTACAATTTGATCTCTCGGAAGACGCGCTACATACAATTATGATAGAACTTCACTTACAGGTAAGTTCGTTTAATCGTTCAATTAGTAAACACGTTTCCTCAGTGACTTGTAATAAATTAAAATGTTTGGCTGAATTCCCTTTCATTTAATAAAATATATGAGATTAAACAAAATGGTATATTTAACTGGAATTAAATATAATTAGAATAAAATTAACGCATTTTCCCAGAGTCGCTTTCAATCGATTGAAATGTTTGGTTGAAGTAATTATTATTCGATTAAATATAGCATAGTGAACAAAAAAGTCTATTCAACTTGAATAAAATATTGTTAGTATGCAATATTTAGCTACATTAATTATCATGCAATTAAATATATTTTAAAAAATCTAACCCGCCGAGATTCAATCGAAATATTATTTGATTCGAACCGAGTGTGTTGCCTCGATAGCAACTCCAACGAATATATTGCCTCGCGTTGTACATGGAAAATTTGTGCGACGAACAGAATAGATCTGGGGCTAGGATCGAAATCAGTGACGAATTGAATGTTAACACTGGCGTGCCAAGGAAAAAAATAAGGGCAACGCCACTCGCTGATTACGGGCATTGCTTGTGAATTTTCCCGAGCCCTTCGTATATTCCGGGGAAGCTTGTTCGCGGGAAGACTATCGGTGATTCTTTTTTTATATTCCTCGTCCCCTCGTCGTATAGCCCCTCGCCCACCGCCACCCGTTCCGACATTCGGGACACGTACTGCCACGTACAAAAAAGACAAATCAGCGTTGAGGATGAAACTCGGAAGTATGACCAGAAAAGAGAGAAAAAGAAGGAGAGAAAAGTTTGAAGCGCAATCGAGCAATACGCCTGGGCGTGAAAAACGTTATCAGCGAATATCGGCCGCATGTTGCGAGAATAATTAAATATGTAAAAAAATAATTTACGCATTGCGTCGATAATCATTGTAAAAAAACATCACACTAATTGCTTTGTCAAACGTGAAAACGATTATTTAGAAAAACCTGACCCAACTACCATCCGGATAATCCAGACAACAAACTAGACTGTAGTCGCGAATACCATCGAAACTTTTTTCAACAATTTCGAAAAATGTACTTGTTCAGGGACAGATGTGACATTAGATATCCCTGCCGCGACAGGAAAATCTTTCTAGTTTCCCCCAGGGAATGCGACTGGCGGATGTTTTTGTTCCACAATTCGCGGGCTGGATAAGGTCGGGTTGGCCCTGCTTATAGGCCGGTCGAGAATTCGCCATTTGTTTCGCAAGTCTTTTCTGACCTGGACGCCAAGAAATAACGTGTTTTGGAGTCCGAGAAAGCGGATGCCAGATACTAAGGGATTTTCACCAGTATCCCTAGAGACGGTGGTCAAAGTCCCCAAAAGTCGTTAAACGAAGATAAACTTCTGGGGTATTGATATACATCAATAGTACGGGACAAAATTAAGTACGCAGGGAATAATGCAAAAGAGTGTACGCACCTTGCCGTTTATTTTAGATTTGTATGCTATGTTCTGTGATATAATATAACTAGGTAAGTAGCTACTATTTACGCAACTAGTAACTAGGTAAGTAGCTACTAATTACGCAACTAGTAACTAGGTAACTAGCTGGTAACTAGGCAACGAGCTAGTCATCACCTAGCTATGTGATATCACATCCTAGTTACTTTTTCCATACTTGGAAATGAGGAAATGAAATTATGAATTTCTTGGTCGGGTGAACATTAATTTCGCACAACTTCATCGGAGCTCTAATTGGAAAATCTTATATCGGCCCTTGAAAGGGCTTCGCATTTTTCTACTAAGGACCGTCCAAAGCCCCGTAAGTTCGCGCTACAACGTAATTATTTTAGTAGAAAAATGTATGGCTCGGGAAATCGGAGGTAAGTAATTCATAAAAAGAAGGGACTACGACAGATATGATGGACGTTTATTATTTTTAGCATTATTGAATTTTACTTTGATGTTTCGTTACGGAACATGGATTGGAGGATTAAAAACTCAACTCAAAGCTCAAACATCCAATTATCATTCGCCATTTTTTATTCAAGACGTGTAACGTCGACGGTGCTTGGGATCCGATTGTTGTTTATTTTTGATGCGTGTGTACCAGCCGTCAATTAGTTTTCAATTCGTGCTGTAAGCACCAACAGGGCAGCCGCATTTGGGCCCACGAAAAATCCTGATATCTTTTTGGGCTGCAGCGAGGATTCCCCGCCGGGGATATCCTCCACCGTACCCCATTTTTGCAAACACCATGAATGACATTCTCGTTCTCAGTGAGCTGCTTGCTACTGCTCCGAAAACCTAAAGACACGGCATCCGCGACTGGCTGTGCTTCGCCACGGATTCCCGTTGTGCTCTGATACAGTGCGGGAGGTCCGCAAACGGAATTAGTCCGATCAAGATTGCATCACCTGCTCGGATGGACAGCGAGGCAGGATCAAGCTCAAAGTAACTGGCAAGTGTAACGGCGGAGTGAGGCGCGCGTATATAATTTGCTAGCATCTCCGTGTATACAGGGCGTTCCACTTAAATCGATCCACTCGAATGTCTCTGGAATTGTTGACACTACGGAGGAACTTTTCAGACAAAAATTGAATGGTTTCCGATGGCACATCATTTGATTCGAGTAGATTCTTGGCATATGAACCGATAGAGGACCCACGAAGGACAACTTTAAAAAAATTAGATTGTACTGTTTCACAGTGCACGAACCGATGCAGCTCGTAATTTCATACATTTGTACTGCATCGATTGGTGCATAACAAAATATGAGATCATTTCGAGAAGAAGCAACAACGAAGTTAACTTCCTCATGTTCATTACGCGTCCCTTGGAAAAAAAAAATTCCTCGCACCAGATCACGTGCTATTGAAAAACACATAACATTTTTTCCTGGGAATGTTTCACTATTATCAACAGTTTTAAAGACACTCGAGGAGATCGCTTCGAGTGAGACACCCGCTATATACACTTACGTATACATATATGTCTATATGTATATATTTATATGTAATCGGAGATCGCCACTGTTGGCCAGGATTAGGAAGCGGTGGAGTCTCGCGGGAAGGGACGGACGACCGAGATAGAGAAGGGTTTGAGCCCTGTCCTGTCGGTGCTCGCGGTACGTGTTGGTAGTGTACCGGCTTTTGGTGCCCCATGCTGCTGTCTCTCGCCCCGGACTTGTCTCTACGGTGTCGTGGCTCTCGGCTGACTCCGGTCGGCTGATGCTGAATTACGTCCTAGCCTATATCCCCTGGACCTATCGAAGCACCATAGCTAGCACCATAAAATACCACCGCGCTAGGAGATCCGGAAGATCGGTACGTCTCTCCGCGCGAAATCCCGGTGCCTCTTCCCTTCGCAAAATCAGCCGTCGAAAATTTAATACCCTTTGCGACGCGGGAGCCCTTTTAAGTACGCAGATTATTGTGATCGATTTTACGCGCCAAGTATTTATGACTATGGATGACATTGGCGGACGCACGGTGCGGCTCCTGTGATCTCAAACGTCAAGCGGCATTGGCCTGTACTCGGAGCGGTAGCCCTTCTCGCGAAATATAAATACTGGAGCAAAGGGACGGATGATGAAGGGTGGGGTAAGCACGACGAGGGCACGCGAAGGAACATTGGAAATAAAACGATAATAATAGTAATAATATTAGTAATGAATGTAACAAAAAATTGAAGTTTTTGCTAAGAAACTGTGTTATTTTTATAAAATATAACAATGTCAAGTTACGGTAGACATGATGATAACAATAATAGTAATAATAATAATAATAAATAACCGACACTTGTGGATGGGCCGTCTAGGTTCGGCTCTGGCGGTAAATCGAGTTAAGCTATGCATGGCCAATATTTGGAGCAGTGACCACTTAACCGTGCACCGGCTGGCGCATCAACCAGTAAGCGGAAGGCCTATACTTCTGTTTCTTTCTGATGAAGAATATGGCGCCGTCTATGCCAGTACGGCTTTTCCACTGTTTCCCCCGTACCATCGGAAAGTGGGGTATAGTGTAGCGTAAGCCGGCTGTGGACGCAACGAAACATTAGGTGAGATCTACGAAGTGCGGGTAGGAATTGATAGGAAAGGATTCAATTGGGAAGGGTTATACATAAAAACCCGCAAGAGTAGGTATATGTTGAAACTCGGGTAACAGAAAATTAAAAAAGAACATATATACCCACATACAGTAATGATAATGAACTTAAGATAATTTTCCAAGAAACTCTGAAAAATCACATTAGAAATAAATTAATAATAACAGTAGTAAGGGTGAACGTGAAAAATGTGCTATTTTTAATAAGAAAGTATGCTAAACTCCATTGGGAATAATGAACGAAAGTACAGCCGAACCTCGATATAACGAATCTCTAGGGAAGTTCGTTATATCGAGTTTTCGTTATATCGAGATCATGTTCTTTAAAAACAATGTATTAGTACTGTAAATATAGGGATATTTTGTGAAGAATGGACGGTTCAAATTAGAGCAATTTTTACAATTAGCAATTGGAGCAAAATGTATATTATTATGCCTATCATGTTTTCGGGTGTCTATAGGAAGGGAATGGACAAATATTCGTTACATCGAGGTTCGACTGTGTAATCATTTCATAAGAAAATATGCCAAATTACATTTGAAATAAATAATAATAGTAAACATGAGAAAACGCACTACTTTCATAAGAAACTCCGCTAAATTACATTAGGTTATTATTATTTATTAGAATAAATAATAATAACAGCGATACTGATAAGTGTAAGAAAAAAAACACTACTTTATATAAGAAACTTTGGTGAACTGCATTGGGAACAGCGAAGCAAAATATAAAAATTTCATACGAAACTCTGCTAAATTACATTCAAAGTAAATAATACTAATAATAAAATTAATACAAATTCACGTTCATTGATTTAAAAGACTATTCTAAATTTCGCGTACACACGGCCATTGGTATAATAAAAATAATAATCAAAATAGTGAAAATCTGCGTTCTTTTTCATTTTTTTAACACAAATTTGAAAAAAAATATATTTCCTTATTTTTCGAATACTCTCGAAAGGTTGGTGGTTGTTTTGCTGGTTGCACAATTTTCATTACATCCAAAGTGATTTTTTTTATACGACAAACGCAAGGCTGCCGCACGCCACAAAATCCCTGCGTAAGTGGACAAAAAACGACGGAGCAATGACTCCAAACCCGAATAAATCGTGTAGTACCTTTCATTCACGGTGGTGTGGCAAAAAAAGTAGAAGACAACACTCGAAAAATAATACGAGACTACAAAGACTCGTTAGCGGCGGAAGGAAGGAAGGAAGGAGCTCGAAGGAGTAACGTGGAAGAAACGAATAAGGCTCTCACCCAGCGTCGTAATTTCTAATTAGATTTTCGTACTCTCGTTCCCCAGTGAAGCGGACCAAGGGTAGCGCAAGACACGGGACGAAAAGCTCGCAATATTTTCCCGAGCAATTTACGGCGACTAATTTATGTACTCCGGGTTAAAAGATTGCACTTCATTCGAGGCAATATTGGCTCTGAACAGAGCTCGCAGTCTTCGCGGTATTATATTACGTCAAGGAAGCTGAATCCCCCTTCCTCTTCGTTTAATTTTCCGTAAACTTTTTTCCGTTTTTCCCGGCATTAACATTTTATCGATCTTTCATTCTTCATTAATGGCGCAATCAAGCGTTTCTTGTTATTCGGCGATTTCCTTTTTTTCAACCTTTTTGCGAAAATCAACTGCTCGGTCAATTGCCGGGGTGTGACTGACTGCGATAGTATTTGCATCGGAAATGTACTCGTCGTCTCGGCGACTTGGACTTGCAAATAGGAGTCTCAATGTTTTGATGAGAATTAATATTATCACAATTTCTTTCGTATTTTTCTCTCCCATTGTTTCTTCGTACCCCCTTAAGAACTTTTACGAATTTTAAAATTGCCTTAAGGACGTTATTACGAAAGGCCGTTATTTTGAAGCTTTTGATGCAGCTTCGATAGCGGTAAATTTGCAAATTACCAGGGAAGATAGAGAACGTAAATACAGGGAGGAGATTTTGATGATCTTCGTTCCGCTCGCGAATATCGCTTATTGGCTCACCAACCTTAATACAAGTGCATCGCCGAGAAGCCGAGTCGTCTCGGGATCACCTTTATTGAACCCCTCAACCGTGTATACACGTGATGAAAGAACTTTGAACAAGTTTGACCCCTTTTTTGAGACGCGAAACTTTTTCAGATCATGACGTTTTTTTTTCTTCCGCGAAGAAAAAATTGTGGGCGAAACGAGGGAGAAAATAAAATGCTCGAGATGTGATGAGTTCTTTTTTGCTTATACGAGTATTGAAATGGTCACCAACTCCAATCGACTTGTCGTTGACAATTGGTATTAAATACAATTTCCCTTAAATCGTGCAGCTGTTATATTTTCTGGCCAATATTAATATTATTATATTGTTGAAAAACTTGAAACACTAACGCGATTTTTTGCCCACGAGCCGTAAAAATAAAATTCCTAATTTTTTTCAACTCGTATCGGCTAACAATTTATTAACCGCACTTCCGTTCCCTCTAGATATTTTATTTCTAGTCTCAGAGTGATTTTTCAAAAACTACAAAAAGCTGAATGTGGGAAAAAAAATCGTCGCGAATTGAACGACAATCTCGCTCTTTTCAAGTCCCTTTGTAAATAAATTCCCACTGCCCTTTATCAGTTACTTGTACGCAGCTCTATGAGAATGGGAAGGCAGAAAAAAAACGTTCGCGGCCTCCGAGTGAGTAAGAAAATATAGTACAAAATGAGAAGAAAAAAACCATAATTCGAAACGAATTTGACCCAGGAAGTACAAATCGTTCGATCGAATTGTGATCCCAATAGAATGAAGCCCGATTTGTGGAGCTTGATCCGAAAATGAATAACACAGAAGAATAAAAGATAATAGTCGATTTCCGCGAGGGTTCGTCGTTAAATCCACAGATGACGCTAAAATCCACATCATCTTGATCCCCGTCCAAATTTCACCCCATTTCGTTCGAGCTTGAGTATCCCAGCGCGTTGTTTTAATCCCAACCAAATATTTCCACAGTACAAACACAGACACGCGACATATGACTCGCGATCTGTGAGCCCGCTATCAGTTATATTAAATCAAAGTAGACGCCGAGATAGGCGAGAGCGAGTCAGATAAATTTTCCCACTTCCGACCTCCGGCACACGGGAATGGGAGTGTCACGGCTTACGAGGGTAGTGCTCGAGGGCGAATGTGAGCTCTCGTACGAGCAGAACTCGAGATTTCGAGTTACTTTTTATCGCCGTAACTCCTTGCCTATCTATATATACTCTGTGCGAGTGAAGGACACTAATATCAACAATCACAATACAATAGTTTTCGGCACTTTTAGTAGCTGTTTTTTCACACAATGCAATGGCTGGTTCGAGTATCTCTTCGATTTGCGATTGGTTCGACCGAGACTATCATTTTATAACCTTTTGCGATTACAGTTTTCCATACTAAATTCATCGGTAATTGTCTTACTCAATATTCTGTTCTGCCGCATCTGTTTTGCCGAAAAATTCCGTAAACTCTTCACGCATTTGCGACGAGTGTAACGGAACAACTTGCTTCACAAATATTTATCAATAAAAAAGCCGATAATCGAAATTGGTGTTAAAATGGACGCTCAAAATAAAATCATTCGCTCAGGCAAGTCACGTATATTTCGGAATGTCGCCAAAATCTAATTATTCTTAACTTTCATTTTACAATATTTTCGCGCGACATTACATTGAAGATGTTTAATTTTCTTTTGCCTTCTCCTCTGTCCTCTCCTGCGCCATTAAAAAAAAATTAGCCCCTAAACCCACCGAGAAAGTAGATGGTCCCAAATAATTTTCAGCACGTTCAATGAAGTCAACAGTAGTCCCATAGCAATAAAAAAAATCCGCTATATGTCGTGCAATTTCCCGCGTACGTTTTTTGCGTTGTCACATACTTTCTCGTTCCCAGAAAGTCGTACTACTACATCAGCCGCCTCCGCACGCGATTTACCAATAGTATTGTAATCGGACCCAGCCGTTGAAAGGAAATAAATCACTCGTAGCAAACGAGCGAAAGAGGAACTTCGAAGAACAATTTAATTTCTGCAATCAAAAGACTTTTCGCACCACTCGTTGCGCGATAGCAATTTCCCGTTTTTTTTTAATGTGCTAACCCGCATAATTGAACTTTTCACACGTTTTTTCACGCTGTCGTGAAGCACAAAGACACAGGGCTAGTGAACGAAATGAGACTACCAAAAAGAAGGCTAGGACGCAATTCACACCGCAGCGAGAGCCATGCAATGTACACTCTTGGTATGCGGTCTCTCTCTCTCTCTCTCTCTCTCTCTCTCTCTCTCTCTCTCTCTCTCTCTTCCAGTTCCCCTTCCAGAGATCCTTAAAACCGAAATAACGCGCAGTCAATCAAATGTAACCCGAACGAAGATTCTGGATACCGTGCGATAGCATAAGTGCTCGAGCACTTGTAGAGGCGAACACGTTTGCGAATTTCACAATTGAGGTCGGATATACCTGAAATTCATTGCTTTGCTTCTATAACGATGAGAAATAAGATAAAATAGCCCAATCGCTATTATTGACTCCTCATGAAAAAGAAAAAAAAATAGAAATTGTACGTAAAACTTGGTTGGTTTTCTGTCAAGAGAGAGAGAGAGAGGGAGAGGGAGAGGGGGAGAGAGAGAAAGAGAGAGAGAGAGAGAGAGAGAGAACGAGAGGGAGAGGGAGAGGGAGAGGGAGAGGGAGGGAGAGAGAGAGAGAGAGAGAGAGAGAGAGAGAGAGAGAGAGAGAGAGAGAGAGAGAGAGAGAGAGAGAGAGAGAGAGAGAGATAGAGAGAGAGAGAGAGATTGATTAATGATTTTATTATGCCCTAGTTGAAACGTAAGGGCAAAAATAATAGTAAGCATCAAACATAGCAATTTGCTCGTACAGAAGGGGAACAATGCAAAATAATGCAAAATAATACAAAATAATTCGAAATGAACCTAAAGTGCTGAATCGTACAACATCATACGCGCATGAAAAATCATATGCAATTAAGGGGTAAGGCCACTGTAACGGCCCAAAAAAAAGGTTTTTTCACTAATTTTTTGCTCCCGAAATTGAAGGTATTTGAAAAAAAAACTTTTAATGGTGTTATCGGGCATACATTAAACTTTATTATAAAATTTGTTTACAGTAAAAAAAAACAAAATGGCGGTTCCACAGCTATCTTCCCGGGACATGTTTTGCTTCCAGGGCTCCGCGGCACGCAGCACCACTGGTGCACTTTTGAATCTAGAACAAAAAAAACCATTAATCTAGAGGGCTATAGCTAGAGAATGTCGATCGGATTTTAAAAAGTATCAATTTTTGTGGATTTGGCGTGCGTTTGAAAAAAAAATTGATTTTTGACGAAAAAACGGCAAGTTTTTGGTTAATAAAAAATCAATAAATAAAGTTCTTGAAAATTCCGCTCGACATTCTCAAGATAATGTAAATGTTCACATCTGGTTAAAATTTCAAGTAAAAAAAATGAAAATTGTTCGAGTTATGCTGCGTGCCATTTTGAAAAACCATGTTTCGAGAAAAACGCGTTTAAAGTTTTGCGATTAGTTTTTTATTGGAAAAAATTAAAAAAAGAAGTTAAAAGGATTTAAACTATTTTTAAACTAGAGGGTTTAAACTATTTTTTAAGCCAATAAAAAAAAATCGATTTTTCAAAAAATTTACAGTGGCCTTACCCCTTAAGCTATATCCTAAATATCATACAAGCTCTTACGGGTACGATAATCATACGAACGAAAACTAAATTTTACAAAATAATACAAAGCCATGCCAAATCATATAAGATCGTACAAAATCATAGAAAATAATACATTAGCTTACAAATTCATGAGTACTCAACTACAAAAATTCAACTTGTACGTCAGAACATATTCAACATATAGGACTACAATATTTGAAAAAATGAAAGGTTTCTATTCCCTAGAAACATTAAGGACTACTTAAACGCGAATAAATTCAGAAGTATCATTATATAATTGTACAATCAAGTTATCGCCAAAATATCGAATTGCCTTTACTACTATTACCTTCAAAATGATTTCCTTCACGACTGTACATGATAGTTATTTACATCGAGTTCTGGGTGTAACACCTTCTTCTTCGACATTAAAAAATTTCCACGGAGTCAAGAGAGAAAAGCATCGCTAAATTTCGAGATTACGCTAATTACAATGGTCTCAGAGCCTCGCAAAAGCGGAATCCGAAACACGACATTCATTACATTATTCTTCGGTTCCGATGGTCCATTTTACCCCACCTCTTTGTTTTTGGCTAATGCAGTTGCTACTTTCGAGGCACACACCGTTAGGGGATACATAATGTATTCATGTACATGGTACATGGCCTATGCAGCATACATATAAATATAAATATGTATATACGTATAAACGTATGTATCAAAGTATGTATCGGGGTGGGGGGGGGGGGAGGGGGGCGCACTCTCGGTGTACCACGAAGACGACAAGAGTAGTGGCACTGGCAGACATTGCCACGAATTAAGTTTTACCCACTTCCCTCCGGGTGTGCGCGAACGCTTCAACCTTCCCATCAGCCCTTAACCTCTTCCCTCCGCTCCTCCTTGCAGACAATTCTGGGGTGCGGCACTGCTGGTACATTCATGGGTACACGCTCATATCCGTAGTAACAATGGTAACTTGAGGGAAACTTAACTCGGTGCTTTTACGAGCACGGAGGAAAATAATTAAAACGCCATTGCGCTCTCCTTGCCGTGCGTTCACCCGCGGCGCTCTTTCGATCTTCCAAACTCACTGGTTCTTGTAAAAGCCGTGAGGTTAGCTAAGAGCTCCGTGCACACGCTCCGCATCGCTCCGGTCCGAATCTGAGATCGAATTAATTTCGGAGGTGGGTTCTTTTTTTGGAATAAAAACGGTTGTAGAGTGCGTAGTATTGATCGATTTCGGGTGTAAGACCCAAACAAACTTAACATTTTTCGAGTATTATTCAGTTATTGGGATGAAAACCGTTTAGAGCGTGTAGCTTGGATCGGCACAGGGTCTAACCCAGGCTCAGCCCATCCCAAAACTCAAAAATCTTCGAGAATAATTAATTTTTTCGTATGAACATAGTTCTCGGCCACGTTGAATTAATCGGTGCAGGATGTGAGACACCGCATTTGCACCAAAACTCAAAAATCTGTTAAAGTAATAGGTTTTTCGGAACAAGACTGGTTTCGGAAGGCGTAGAATTGGTCAATGCAAGTTCTAAGACTCACCCCTTCTTATAAACTCGCCGAGAGTAGCTGCTCACAGGACTTGAGGCCGCCCCCTCAAATCTACCTTCGAGCTAGCCGCTCACATATATATACACCAGACGATACAAGCTTATTTCCCCATCCCACCCTGTGAAGTGCTCCAGGCTGAAGACTAGGCGAGAATTTTATTGCTCGCTCAATCGTGCCTTTATCGCACGCGAGGAAATTCTCATAGCAACGATTTTCCTGTGTTTGTCATTCTCCTCCCTTAAGCTTTCTTCGCATTCTACGATATCGTTTCTTAACCACCCTGGACGCCACTATTTTCCTTTCACTGCTCCGCCGTTCAGCTCTGTCGTTTTGGGGCGTACGAGGCTTTTCTATATGAACCTCCAACGACAGCCCTCAGGGCATACCACGAAAAGCAAAGGCGACGCAATAATGTCCGTGAATACGTGGGTGTTCTTGTGCATATATATATAGATTTTATGGTTTATGTGCGTGTTCTGAGGCAGTTACCCTAGCCTACCCTAGCCCTTAATCCTCACAGGTAAAAAAAAAGTTTCGCCTCTTCGTTATGCTGCAAAAAGTCACAAAGTTGCCACACTCAAATTTTTCATGTCTTGCGAATTTTGTCATCATTCTCATACATGACCATCGAATTCAATCGTTGTAACTATAACAATTTAATATAGGGGTACTTTCGTTCGAGGAAGCGGAGCTTTTGCAAAGCACTCAAAATGATCGACATACATAAACAATAATACACCCAAAGGAGAACAACCGTGCTCAAAATACTCAACAAATGGAACAGAAAGTGGAAAAAGCTCCCGATTTATGTGGTCTCGACAAAATCTAACAAATGTTTGCCTGAGGCTGCGTGAATGGTGGCGTAAAGTATGATTTTTAGTCCCACCTTTGTGGGTGATCCCCTTTTACGGGTAGGGTACTCGGGCAGGATGATCTTCTCAAAGGCGGACGTGCGCGACATTTCTCCGTGAGAAAGATCTGGCTGACTCCACCTGGCGGATCACGAGGGAACTAGGACATTATTCCGAAGAAAGCCTGCCCCCTTTCTTTTGGCTTTAAAAGAAAATGCTTTGAACAAAAATGTATTGGTATCGAGGGAGCACCGGAGTAACGAAGTGATTTTCACCTTGAACTACAATGCCAAGGTCAATGTGAATTTTCATACGAAAACCTCAAAAAATGTTGGTACTTGATGTTGTTCCCGAAAAACGGCCCCGTATTTGACAATTTATTTCGAATCTCTCAACAATGACAGATGTTTCCTGACCACTCGAGACAAGACAGAAACTCTCACCCCTGTCGGGCTTAATGGCGCTGGTGGATTACACTTTGCTGTTTACTTATGGTTTCAACTACACGACGCAGTTTGCGCAGGAGAAATGATTCGTGAGGTATTAGAGATGTACGGAATGTGGAGACGTATGGACGCGAGTTCCTCCATCAAAGGCCAATCCTCTAGGGAAGCAGTGCTGTACAGGGTGTCCCCATGGAGCTGTAAAATTCTCCCCGACAATAATAGATTTTTGTTTCGCCAAAATACTAACTTAAAACGAGAATAATTTTAAGCATCGAATTAACCTACACGTTGTACAGGAATAAACACAAAAATTAATACTTTGCGCAAAAAACAAAGTTTAGAACCGAACCTTCGGACAAAAGCAATAACCCTAGACTCGTATTTGCCTTCTGGAGATTCCTAGTCCTCTCAAGTGAATGAATACCTGACATTGAGTGAAAAAAACTCAATAAAAACCAATTGTGAAACAAAACTGAAAAGTGCGGTAACTCAAAAACCCAGCCGCATTATCCGTAGGTGCACGAGATTTCATCGTCTGCGAGTGAGCCCTGGAGTCGGGTGACGACGAACTAGCGTATTATCAACATAGACACCCGGTAGATGAGATTTGTATAGATATCCCAGACCCACCGGATCGTATCTCATTACAACTGCTGATCACACGTACCATTGTAACGAGCACGTACAGTGTTCTACGAGTGTAAACATATTATCGAGATCGTCTGGGCCAAGATCTCGTGAGTATGGTAGACGTGATTCTCCGTGCACCACAAATACATGTATATATATGTCGGTATATATATATATATATATATATATATATATATATATATATATATATTTCTTCAACTACTTTATCGCAAAGAATAGAAATTCTCCAATATCGCAACGATAAAAAATGCACATATATCTCACAGCTGCTACTCAGTTTCCGCGTATCACCGTGTATTATAATTATTCATCAAGAGGACCAGGGTAAAGCAAATCTTACGAGTAATAATGTATTTATCGTGTCACATCCTGCGACGTAGTCGCTGAACTTTCACTATGATTTCGCCGAAAAGTCGTAAACGAGAAAATATATAACTGGATGACTCGGAGATCACTTGCCAACAGAGCCTAGCGCAGTTTCGTTTTTCTACCCGTATGGGAAGCAAAGATAAACCAAAGCCTCCGGAAAACTCCATACGACTCAGTCATAAACCCCGGCCGCGATGTAAGCTGAGTGCAAGTGGAAGGTCCACGAAGCGCATAGCTGCTGCGTTATAGCGAGGCGACTCGGCATCGAGGCCCAGGACAACAAATCCAGATAAACAAATCCGATTCCACACGCCTTTCACACGAAAACCCATAGCGAAAAGACTTATATGCCCCTTCTTCTGATTGGTCTATAGGCAATTTCAATCTCGTGCGGTCTTGGTCTGTAAGACTAAAAGAGCTTTAAATATCGAAAACCCCCTTTTTCCCTACTCTACCCAAATATGGAATCTAGAGGAGGAAGGCCCAGAGGACAAGTGCAACGTTAGTCGTGATCCACCATCAGTCCGAACCCAATATCTAGTCTTAATCCAGCAGTCTATCGCCGAGTCTAACATACAGTCCAACATCATCTTTAAAATGAGAAAAAACTCTTCTAATCAAACTCCAATCTCGTATCGCAGATCATAAATTTGTTCCGCGTTTAGTAACCTAAGTTCGTTTACTTTACAGTAAGTCAGTATTTACGCCGAAGTAACACAGTCCGCTTGTAAACCGATTTCGTGCTTTCACTCTTGCGAAACGACCCACCGATCATCCGAGAAAACATTGTAAACGCAGCGTGTGGGCGTCTCATCGACTACGATTGTACGTAAGCTAACTGTACCATTTTTTGTATCACTCTCTTTATCCGCCAAACTGTATTTTCCTCGTGTCTCCGACCGCCCAACTAGACGGTACTCGGCAATAAACGAAAGTCTGTAAATTGTAGTCACTCGCATAAATCTTAACCACGGGGGCACTCGAAGCCTAATTTCTCCCTTTCACACACCTCCTTTTTTACCCTTATCCCATGCTATTGCGCTAGGCATTGACAACAAAGAGAGCAACGAAATTGTATGCTCTCATCCCTTCCGGATGTGTCAACTGCAAAGGAAATGGAAATAATTATAAAAATATGAGGAAGTCAATAAGATGTTGCTAATACAATCTTTCCGTTACCGCGTTCTTCGCGCAAAAGCTACTGGATATTAGTACAGTCGTGCTGTTGCTGAAAAACCCCGTAATCAGAAAAAAATAGAAAAAGGCCAGTTTTTTGACAAGTGATTCTGTAGGTGCCGCGGGTGCTAAATCGAAGTTTGCCTGAGAATCAGGGTGCAGAATTTTTGTAGGGTTTTTTAGGGGTTGAAGGGGATGGGGTTGGATTTATGCCAAACTCCAACCCCTACGAGGTCGGCGCTGTAAGACAAAATGTTCAGAAAAATCCGGACTTTAATTTTGTCCACGGCACCGAAGTCGTGGAAGTTCATTTTGAGGGTGAAAACGGGGGGTGAAATTTTAAAAAATCAGTTTCAATTCAATAACTCTTTAGGAAAAATTCCTACACTCTTTGTTCAAATGAGAATGTTGTAGCCCTTGAAAAGACGCGTCGATCGAGTTTTTGATCATCACTCTCCGATAATATATTCACCCCCAGAAAAATGGTTGAAATACCGAAAAAAAAATTTATTGAATAACTCAAAAACAATACATTTTTCAGGCAGGATTTAAATGTAGGAAATGTAGAGAATAATGTTCTCTATATTTTCGTTTTTATGGACCATGCTTGAATTTTGATTTTCCAACCCCTCGCGGGGGTTGCAATTTCAAAATGAAATTTTGGGATAACTATTAACTGCACAAATTCACCGCCGTGGAATAATTTGTAACTTGAACCCTCGGCTATATTTTTGTCCCCAGCGTCAAACTCGTATCTTTTTTTGGTCAATAGTTTTCCCAGAAGTTCATTTTGAATTTTTAACCCCCGAGACGGGTTGGCCAAAGCAAAATTCAAGGGTGGTCCATAGAAACAGAAATATAGAGAAAATTATTCTCTACATTTCGTACATTTAAACCATCCCCGAAAAATCGATTGTTTTTTAACTATTCGATAAACTTTTTTTTTAATACTTCAACCATGTTTTTGGTCGTGAATATATGATTGGAGAGAGAGGATCAAATACTCGATCGACGCGTCTTTTCAAGGGCAACAAAGTTCCTATTTGAACAAAAATTGTATGAATATTTCCAAAAAGATATCGAATTAAAACTGATTTTTCTAAATTTCACCCCACTTTTTCACCCCAAAAATGGACCACTACGACTTCGGCGCAGTGGACGAAATCAAAGCCCGGATTTTTCTGAACATTTGGTCTTCCGGCGCCGACCTCGTGGGAGTTGTAGTTTGGCATTAATCCACCCCTATCCCCTTTCATCCCTTCAAACAAAACCCTACACCCGGATTTTTAGACAAAACTTGGATTTAGCACCCTCGGCACCTACAAGATCACCTGTCAAAAAATTAGCCTTCTAGTTTTTTCCGATTCCAATTTACAGCACGACTGTACTATATGTAAAAAAAGAAAAAGAATGTCACATCCAAAAGGGATGAGAGTGTAATATTTTGTTTCTTTCTTTATTGGGACGCCTAGCGTAATAGCACGGGATGAGGGTAGAAAGGGAAATGTGTAAAAGGAAGAAATTAGGCTTTGAGTGCCCCATGGTTAAGAGACATGCGAGTGACTTCGACAGGTGCATACACACTTTACAGACTCTCATTTATTGCCGAGTGCCATCCGGTTAGGCGATCGGAGACATGAGGAAAACAGGTTGCCGGATTAAGGTAGTACGTGCGCGAACCTCCTCATTAGAAAAAAAGTTGATTTTTTTTATGCTGTAGTAGAAACATAAAAAATGACATCCGCGAAAACTCTGCAGGCCTTACCGGCTAAATACAATAGAAATTAATTCACGAAATCAACGCATTTAACCCGCACCATATAGGGAATCCGTGCGGATCGAACTTTGGAACGGAAATAATAATATTTGCCGGTCAGATCAGAGCTATGCGAAAAGCGACGAATAACACGAAAATTGTCGCGGTCACGTATGCTCCATAATAAATATAGGTTACGGGACATTTCGAGCAGATATCATCGATTCAATCGACTCATTTTTGCGTTCGCTTGCCGCGTTTGCCATCTCTCTTGCTACAATATGCACATTACACATACACTACAACACACGATTATATATACGGTAAACAAACACATGCTTGACATGTATCGAAAGCACCTAAATACAGCGTTGCCACGGATATTGCCAGAATTATGAAATGGCGGCCTGTGACAACTCAAGTCAAATCTGATTGCGATTTTACTTCACTTACCAAACTATAATACATACAGTGATTACATGCACTTCTCAAATAATTATTTTCTGTATCATGTTTATTATTATACCCAAATACATTATATTTTGCTTTTTTCAGATTCAATAATTTATAGATTTTCTGTCGACTAGTCAATCCGCTAGTACTACCTTAAGAGAGTGAAACAAAAAACAGTGCTACAGTTAGCCTACGTTTGTCGAATGGTGGTTGTTCAAACTGGGACGAAGGGCCTTCGCTCTAGTCCTGGTACGCTGGTGGTACAATGGTACTCGATGGGACGCACACACAATGTGTTTACAATGTTTTTGCGGATGTCTCATTCGGTCGGTTCGCAACAGTGAATCGGTTTACAATCGGACTGTGTTATTTCGGGACAAATAGAAATAGGGGGACTCGGGGCAAGAGGAATACGCGAGGTAAGATGAACCATAAGCCTAGCCACTAAACAGTGTGTGCGACCACAGTGCTCCCGTTGGAGTTTGGAAGGGCGGCGGTGAGGTGAATGAGTGTGAAAGTATCAACTGTGGTGGAAGCACGCGTCTAGAGTGAGAAAACAATATCGATTTTTTGACAAAACGATGTAATTTTTGGTAAAGTTTAACATCGTTTCAGTTTATTTAAGTTGCTGATATTGATTAGAAACAGGTAGGTAAACACAATGAAAGTACTAATTATTAATATAATAAGAACGATTTGTCAGAAATTATCAAGGTTATTGCGTGATTTTTTGTTAACTCGTTAACCGTCTAATGGGCCAAGATGAAACAAGCTATCGCAAACCTGGAATATTTTATAACGTACCGCTATTTACGGAAAGAAAGGGTGAAATTGAACATTTGGTTCTGCTTCAACTGATGTTTTTGCCAGGGGAAGAAAAAGAACTTACAAATTATCAAAATGATATGGAAGCAAGCTTATTCAGACTAATCCGACAGAACTTAGACGATTGGCTTATCAAATTGATGGTATTGAGAATGAAACCACTTTTATATGCAAAAGATGCCAATAATTCGTGTCCCATCATCATCCCAGCGCTGTTTCATCTTGCCCCGCATACGATGTAAGATGGGAAAAATAAAGGTTTAATTGAAAATACATATTGTATGGTACAAATCAGAAAGACTGATTATATCTTCCAAAATTAAAAGATTAATAAATGTTGATTAGTTAAAAAAATAATTAAAGTGGACTGACTCATGTATGTATTTTTTTATTTCAACATCACCTTAGCGTTATCATTTTTCCCCGATTTCCCCTACTTGCTTATTATTTTTTTTTAAACCTTAGGTTATAAGACACGGAAAAGAAGGTATGAGTCGCAATACATGATTGGAGTCGATTAGAAGAAGTCTTTCTCGTTCGATGGTTGCTGCGAGACTCTAACAAGTCTAACAAGGCTCAGGGGTAGACTGCTGGGTTAAAATTAGATGTTGGGTTCGGGCTGATGTTGGATTACGACTGACGTTGCATTCGTCCTCTGGGCCTTCCCTCTCCAGATTCTACATTTGGGTAGAGTAGGGAAAAGTGTGTTCTTTGTGCCTTACAGACCAAAAGCACATGAGATTAATTGCCTATAGGCCTATCAGAACGAAGGGCATAGAAGTCTGTCCCTGTGAGCTTTTCGTGGGAAAAACGTGTGGGGTCGGATTTGTTTATTTGGGGTTTAGGGCCTCGGCGCCAAGTCGCCTCGCGATAACGCAACAGCTATGCGCTTCGTGGGCCTTCCACGTGCACTTGGCTTTCATCGCGGCCCGAGTTTATGACCGGGTCGAGTGAACTTTTCCAAAGGCCCTTAACTATCTTTGGTTCCCATACGGGCTGGAAATCGAAACTCCTGTCACGTCCTGAAGGGACGTGGGCATATATTTTTTTGATTCCCTCCTTTTTTGCCTACGACAAGCGCAATAGCACGGGATGAGGGTAAAAAGGGGTAGTGCTTGGAAGGAGTTAGAAATTAGGAACTCATGCAGTGATTGGTATTTAGAAATAATCCGACGAATTTGTACAAACTTAACTAAAGGTTTATTACAAATAAGTGATCGGATGAATAAAGTTGCTTTAACAGAAAAATTGACAATGAAAATAACTGTGAAGCCGGGGGAATAATCGGATTAACATAAAATAAAATTTGTCGCTTACATTGGTTGCTGTGTTTGTGAGTGTAGCAGTGTGAAGGTACGCTCACTCGCAAGAGTATCGGTTGTCGCTCGCAGATAAGGGCCTCATTGACGGACGCCACGCTTAGCGTTCGGAAAGCGGTCACCAGCACCAGACTTTTGGGGCGCTGAGAGTGTTTATGTATATATGCGTAGTAAACAGCACTTGAACTATTTTATAGACCCGAGGCCGCGAGAGTTGACTAAACTTTTATACGACACTTCGGTCAAAACCCGAAGATGTATAATATTAGAAACTCTATGATACCGGTTCTACACTTCGAATTCTGTCAGAACAAGATGAAGAAGTGAAGTTACTTTAATGGAAGATTTTGCGAGACTGAGATCTGAACACGATGGTAACTGTTGGAAGACTTGATCTAAACGCAGTGGAAACTGTTGGAAGACTTGATCTGAACGCGGTGGAAACTGTTGGAAGACTGACTGTGAACGCAGTGGAAACTGTTGGAAGACTGACTCTGAACGCAGTGGAAACTGTTGGAAGACTTGATCTGAACACAGTGGAAACTGTTGGAAGACTGACTTCAGGAAGGAAGTCTTTCTTGATATGAAAATTAGGAGGGGATAAATTGTGGGAGAAGGAACTTTAAGGTTTAGCGTGATTGGTCGCGATATTCATGATTCGCAGAATTGATCTCGATCATTCCTTACATAGAATTTGCACGCGTGGAAGGTACGAGACCTTTGTCCCGTGTTTCGGCGAAAAAGCGCATTAGATATAGAGTTTGATATCTGAGACATAAGCATTCGCATGGTTTGTGTTATGTCAAAGTATGGCTCTGGTGACTTCTCATATCGAGAAGGTTGTATATCGGACTACACTGGGAGACCGGATGTCTTATTATTTAGCCGGAGTTATAAGTTCGGCGGAGCCGTCTAGTCTATGTTATGTTTAAATAATCTACGGTCGAGGCTTCTCTTCGTCACCATGCGGATGGGACGGCGTAGGATTTTTGGAGTCTTTTGATCGGGCTGATGGTTGATTTTTCGTTCGACCGCTCTTCTTGGAATATGCGCCTGAGAACGTGTTCTTGTTAACAGCCAATGGGATAGGAAAGTCGATGACTGTGGCGGTGCGGCTATCGTGTATATATCGCTGTTATTTGATTATGCGTGCGGAACGTACGTACGTTCCTTTGTACGCTGTTATTCGTCTTATTCTTAGATTTATACATTTAATAATAAGCTTAAAAGGGCAAATGAGGATATTGGGAATAACCGAGAGAAGGCACATTCGCTAGGATGTAACAGTCCGCTAGGGTCTGTTTGTGGGTGATCTCTGAGTCATCTGGCTTGCAGTTATATATTTTTGTTGTTTTACGACTTTTCGGAGAAATCGGACCTAGAACCCTGTATTCGTCAGAGTCGCGTGGATTAAGGTAGTTCTGTAGTTATGGTAAAATCATAGGAATTGGTTGAAATCTAACTATCCCGTGCAGAAATTTTGGCAGGGATACAGCTGGATTCTGACTTGTATCCCGGGCTCCCAGTCGGGATCTAGTCCGATATCGGATCAGATTCGAAGACTAAATGTAAGATCCGTAAACTGGATTCCATTAGGGATCCAGAACCGGATCCTTTAATGACTCTAAATAGATTCCCCATGGAATCATTGAGGAATCTGGGAAGGATCACGGGTGAACACAGCCTGAAATAAAATGTCAAAAATGGAATTATGACATGTTAAATTTATTATAAAAATAAATAACATTTATAAAGTTTGCATTAAACTATCAATGAAAAAAAATGTGTCCAAAGATTCAAATGGCAGATCGCACTCATCGCGAGATTTTGATGTGAATTAAAAAAAATTCACATCAAAATCTGTGAATGCAAATGTATTGACATGAAATTATAAATTAAAAAAATTCACAAAACTAGTTGTGAATGTTTTCGTATTTAAGACAAATTAAAATCAAATTCAAAATGATTAGATTAAAATTTGCGCCAAAAGTGAGTTCGTACGTATTTTGAGAGAAAACATTGCCTCGAAGCAAAGAAATTTTTGCACATAACTTTTTGTGCGAACATTTCTTTGCCTCAACACAATGTTTTCTCTCAAAATACGTTTACACTTGTGGTGTAAATTTTAATATAACTGTCGTGAATTCGATTTTTATTTTCTTCAACTTGAGGAAATCGATAACTCATTTTGTGAGTTTTTCATATTTATAATGTAATATTTGAAACTCACAACTTTTTTGCAAAAATTTCTTTGCCTCGACGAAATGTTTTCTCTCGAAATACGTAAGAACTCACGGGTGGTGTAAATTTTAATCTAATCATTGTGAATTTTATTTTAATTTGTCTTAAATACATGTTTATACCCACCGACATGTCGGTGGGTATAAACAGAGACTTATTCCCCAAAACCGGTATCCCGGTTAGAATCCAACTTGCATCAGTATCGGAATATGTACGACGACGATGGCATAATTTTGAAAATTTTGCCATCACGTGTATTTTCGGTATTGCTATGTAATTCCTATCTATAGATAGGAATTTTATAGATATGAATCTATAGACAGAAATTCCTATCTATAGATAGGAATTCCATAGTAATACAGCAAATACACGTGACGCCAAAATTTAAAAAATGATGCCATCGTCGTCGTACATATGCCGATACTGATGCAAGTTGGATTCTAACCGGGATACCGGTTTTGGGGAATCCATGACAAATCCTGATCCGGATTTGATCAGACATATGGTATCCCGGTCAAAATTTCTGCACGGGATGGTGTAGATATGATCTTCATAGACTGATGACCAAAAATTCAATTCGATTTACCGTTTAATTCATGAGATAATTGCAATTGAATATAGGTATTTTTGTACGCGGTCCCTATACCTAACATGTAAACGAATAGGAGTTTGCTCGCATTTCTCAATATAAATTCTAAACGGATCTTAGGATTTCAAAATAAAAACACACGTGTACGCAGTACTATTGTGAGATTGATTTAAACAAAAAAAAAGACTAAATTTGACCGTTTATGTCAACAACGTACGCTGCAGCCAGCTGGTCGGCGCGTGGTCTGGGAACTCGAAGCGTGTTTTTATCCCCAAGTTCTAGTAATTCTGAGGCGGATGTGAAATAAATTTATTCTGCAAACAAATGTAATTTGTTCAATTTATGCATGTATTTGTCTTTGTTACAGTGAATTTAATTTAAACTGTCGGCAAGATGTTGTAAATCGACAATTCGACGTCCTTCGACAGCGAATTTTTGTTGCTGTTTGGTGAGGTTATGGTTATTCTCATCGCGTTTAGCCGCATTTGCTTCACATATGGCTGCCACAGCTTTCAGTCTTTTAGCAAGCGCCTTTTTTCTTATTAACTTCCCTTCGTATCGCATTTGGGTTGACATTTTCACGCTTTTTTTGTAGATAAAATATTTCGCGAATGACGGATCGTAGGAAGCTTAACGCTATGACTGCAGGAAAATCGCGCTGTTGCCACGATTACAGCGGCGCTCTCTATACGAATATGAGACTTATCTATGCATGAGGTGTGAATGTGTCGGACATATAGAGGGTACAAGTTACGTCAAAACTTTGCAACCAACATCATCGTATAGGCATGGGATGTTAGTATACGCTTCGACCGAAACTTTTGGCTCTTACGTGTACCTACAGAACTACCTTGAAGGGACCATGGAGAAAGTTCAGCGACTAGGTAACGACAAGTAACTAGGCATTTCTAACATAAATAGTTTCCAACCACGCGTCAATTGTACTTTGAAATATTTTTTTATCGTATTGACTGGCGACGTTGAAAGATTTTGGAAAAACAATGTTCTCTATTTTCCAAAATTATTCTTGCACCGCTATTATTACGTCATTTGTTCAATCGAATCTTCGCACTTTTGTCCTTCGTCAAACACAAGAAGTACAAAAAAGAGAAAGGCAAAAAACGAATTTTTTTTTTCCTAGTCGAAAACGAACGAAAAAACTGAAAGCGTACAAAAGAGAAAAGGAAATATGAGAAAGCGAGTAAAAGGAGGAAAAGTGACTCGTATTATCCATTGAATCCGGCTGGTTTCTTCTCTCCCCCGTCTAAGAAAAAAAAAAGGGAAATGGCAATGCTCGACATTGCGAAACGAGACCTAATAAGTTAACTTGGAGCCAATCCCCGTATCGGCTGACTGAATAACTGCGATCCACCTGTCATGAGCAGGGATACTTTAGCCGACAGTGAGGAGCTATCGAACTGTGCACGTGGCGGGGGGGGGGGGGGAGTGGTACGCGCGTTACGTGACTACACAGCATAGAGAGACAGAGGGAGGGCTTCATATACACGACAACAATCCGCAACATGAGGAGAGAGAGAGAGAGAGAGAGAGGGAGGGAGAGGACGACGACGACGACTGTTGAGTACATCTACGTGCAGTTGAGCGAAAATATTGTTTCCTTCGCTTCCATAAAATTTATCAAACCACTACCCTTACCGCAGGGGTGTCCCGTTCGGGGTTGCCCCGGATCTGCCGGAGAAACCGGGGAGTAAACAGAGCAAAATCTTAGGACGAGGGAAAAAATAAAATTGAAATGAAAAGAAAAAACGATTGCAACGAAAAAATTGCTGCAACAGGACGGAGAGAGAGCGAGAGAGAGAGAGAGAAGGAATTGAACACACTTACCGCGATATACGGAGGCGAGAAATCTAACGACGATAACGCCTCGCTTAATCCAATTTATTCGCGCCGTCCTTTGTCTTCTTCGTAAAACTTTTTTTCCCTTCGCTGCAAATACGACAGAAACTCCGCGCTACTAAAGTATCCGGTGCGATTATCAGAAATGCGACCCGTTGATACGTTGAATTGATTGGCGTGTAAAAGGTTGTGGAGAGGGGAAGGAGGGGAATGGGTTACGTAGTTACACTGTTACATGCATCTAATGATCGCCAAACTGGGTCGAGTGTCGGCGCCGAGTTTAAATCCTATAATTAATTATTCCCCAATTAATATGGAATATTTGCATCGATTTTACGGAAGTCTCTGATGGAGGCCCTTAAAGGATTCAAGGACTACCATTCCCGAATATGTCGCATTCGCATTTTTTTCCTCTTCCGAGGTAATCTGCTGTCTTTCCGTTCGCGATCTCTCTCTCCCGGCCTGGGAGCTCCCCTTTAAAAAGCTTCGGAAGACCACGAGCGGAGTGCCAGAAGCTCCGACAGCGGCATCCATTAGCGGTGGTAAATGTTGTGGAAATTCGGTTATAAAAGTGACGCTCGAGCTCCTGGGCTCCTTCTGGGCGTTTAGGCAAGAGAGAGAGAGAGAGAGAGAGAGAGAGAGAGAGAGAGAGAAGGAGAGCCGATATTTATCTTCCCGTTGTGTAGCGCAAGTCCACCGCGCTAATCCCGAACTATATCCTCCGATATACCCTTACCTACCCTTTATCCGCATTACGAACCACCGGAGACCCTTCCGACACTTCCTGCCCTATATGGAAAATTTTGCCCCTTTCCGCTGTCCACTGTCAGTAGCGATCGTTCGCCCTGTGGCATACAAAGGCCAATAAATAATTGAAAATATCTGTGTACGATTGTCCGGAAAGGAATCGATCGTTCGTGGAAGCGCCTATTGCGTATACGTGTATGTATGTACACTCGGCTAGAATTCATTGGGTTTGTACGAATTATGTGAAATTTTACGATTTATTGCCCAATTTCCAAAGTCAAGCTCCGAGAGCCTTCTGTACCGTCCCCCAACCCTCGAGCCCCTTTAATCGTCATCCTCGTCGCATTCAACTGAGTCGGCTCAGCGTTGTTTGTGGTCGCACGGACCTGGCTTGACGAATCATTCGCTCCGATGACTGATCGAACGGACGCTCGCGTACCAATTTCCGGCAAAATAATATTTCCACCGTCCTCATTGACGTGTGTACGCGTTTGTATTCAACACTGTGAATGGGACGCGTATAGCACATATCCGTGGTACGGTAAAATGCAGCGTTTCATCGGACTACCCAACGCAACTGGCCCAGTTTACAAACGCACGAATAAATAAATGGGCACGTATATCATACATATCATGTGTATATGTACAGAGTGTCCCGAAGTAACATCGAAACTTCTTACAGGATAGGTGGGTCGCGAAATTCTGAGAAAAGAAGTCCTCACTCGTCTTTCTCTGTGACACGCCGCTGTTTAAATACTAGTTGATTAGCGACAGCCAATCCAATGAGCCAACGCGGGGCAGCAGCGGAAGCGAGTGGGGAACTGGTCAGGCCCCTTCGAGGCTAGGCGCATGGGATGCGCACCCGCATCGATCGGAGCTCCAACCTAGAGCATCCAATTGGCCGTCAATTATTAATTAATATCTAAATAACGGTGCATCGAAGAGAGACAGGAATAAAGACTTTTCTCTTCGTATTCTTGGAATCTATCTAGCCTGCAAAGATCCGATCCGACATTCGGCCCACCCTGTTATATATACGTATATGTGTGCGCGCACGTAGGTGTGTGTGTGTGTGTGTGTGTGTGTGTGCGCGCGCGTGTGTGTGCGTGTGCGTGCGTGCGTGCGTGTGTGCGTGTGCGTGCGTGCGTGTGTGCGTGCGTGTGTGTGTGTGTGTGTGTGTGTGTGTGTGTGTGTGTGTGTGTGTGTGTGTGTGTGTGTGTGTGTGTGTGTGCGCGTGCGTGTGTGTGTGTGTGTGTGTGTGTGTGTGTGTGTGTGTGTGTGTGTGTGTGTGTGTGTGTGTGTGTGTGTGTGTGTGTGTGTGTGTGTGTGTGTGTGTGTGTGTGTGTGTGTGTGTGTGTGGAGTAAGCATTGTTCCCCACTGCTGCGGCTCAGAGCAGATCAAATTTGCTTCCCTTGGTCTACAGAAGGTTCCACGAATGCAGGCTGAAAGCCGGCATTCGTAAAGAATTCAGGCGTTGAGGGGCAGAGACTTACTACGGAAGACGACAAGCAACACGGTTGTGAAACTATTACGTAATGGCGACTAAAGAGTGAGTTCGAGTCTTGCTATATGAATAGTTGTCTATTCCAATGGGGTACCTATACGCAACGAAACGAAAGAATCGAGAAAAGTTACTTCATCAAGTTGACATGGAACAGATCCTCAACAACTTTAATCGTCGATAAAGAACGTATTACGTGAACCAGAACGCCGGCAATTTTATTCCGTTATGACCGCGCCACCACGAAGAGCGATACGTACTAAGCCACGTAGTGGTACTTTCCTTACAGATAGCTGGATAAAGCGCTCCGCATTTATGACACACATTTCGTACCTAACCTCAATAAGGCTCTTTTACACTCGGAAAGTGACTGTCTCGCTGTGCGGTTCTAAATCCACGCTATGTGTTCTTTACATCCAGTTTGTTTAAACCTGAAAAGGGCCATGCAATTTTACCGCGGTTTAATTCTTCGCCAGGCAAACCCGCTCAAATGTCACTTGCCAGAGAGATCCGCCATTACATCGCCGTGATACGCGTCACTTCATTTCTCTATAAAATGGCGGTATAACGTTTCTCGGAAATTTCGAGAGTATGAACACCGAGATTTCATCAACTCGGTATAGAAAGAGGGCTGCGACATTTTAAAGTAGGGTAAGCTGGTATAAGAGTACGCACCTAAGCAAAGCGGTGAAAAAAATGAACAAATACATATTTCGAATCAGTTTTTGTTTTAATTGAAATTGTATCTATTATTATATTTGAATTATAAACAACAAATGGGAATCTTAATCTTTTTAACAACAAAGTAAAAACTTCGAAACGGGATTTGTCAACTCTTAGACATACGGGCGTTTAAGAGTACGCACGGGGATCGATAAGAGTACGCAAGTATCAATCGACACATGAATCGCAATTAAAGTTGCCCACATTTGAATGAGCGGTGCATTTCTCATGCCACCAAGCTTTACACTTCAAACAGTCGATCCAGCCCTCACATAAGGTAGATGGCCCAGCAATCGTCATCTTAAGCAGATCGCTTGATTTTGCAAATTTATATAGCTCAACTCGGAAAGTGAGTAAAAGTTATTTTAAGTCGTTCTTAATCAGTTTTTTATTACGAAGAAGAAGGTCGTTGTGAAATTCCCCTGCCTGGTACAGTTTCCGAGAAAATATTTCGTAAAGGTTATAAGATGCTATTGTACGAGTCATCGTCATGCCGCCATGACAGTTGGTCTGGTAATCGCCATGGGAACGTCCCACTAATAGTCACATGCGTTCAAACTGCTTTAAGGCATTATATACCTTTGAAAAAAAAAATTCTTTGTTTTCCGACCATCCAAAGGCATATAAGGCCTTAACTAATTATGCAAAGTTTCGTAGGACCTTGTTGACTCGATTATGTCTGCATATAGAACTGCACAATAATTTTTACGCACTCTTTCACAAACTTTATGATTTTCATTAAAACATTTGATAAAGAGTTTGAAACATAAATTTCTCTTCCATGAAACTTTCTTAATTTCAAAAATAAAACTAATTATTGCCTATTAGGTCAGAATTATAATTTTTATTTATTTGTAGTCATTATAAACAACTGTTTTTTCATAAAATAATTTTTAATATTATTTCGATCGAGTGCTGTTCACCTGTTTTCAAGACATACCCAGTTATCGACATGGTCACAACCCAGTAATCGACAACATTTATTTATATGTATATCTTTTCACTATCGCGCAATATTTCTTTTCTGATTTTCTATAAACTAATATTCTATTCGTGAAACTCTTTTTTTTTGCTAACATTGTCCCGGTTATCGACAGCCGTGGCGATTAATCGGCAGAGAGTTTATGTTACTGAACCGGTAATCGTCATATATGAAAATTCGTTGAAAATAACATAAAACTATAATTTTTATGCTGAACGCAAAACTAAAATCCTTGTTAATCACTTGAAGGAAAACTTACATCATGCAAGACCACAGACATTCTCGGATCACCCGAGATGTGACATGGTTCACGTTAACCTCCTAATGAAGGATTCGGCCGAAATGACAGCTAGACGTTATAGCGGAATATATTTAATTTGATTATTCTTTCGTACGTATACTTGCGGGTGTTAAAATTTAATACAACATGGTAAATACCTCCTGAAAGCTAATATACCACAGATCTGTACGAAGGACTGATTTTTATCTTAAAATACTTATTTAATGCGTACATATGACGATGACTAGGACCCTGACGGCCACTGGGCCGACTACCTTATTGGTTCTTCGTATATTTCTTTGTATACTTTGTATAATTGTATAAAAATATATACTATAAATATACAAAATAGTATATATACTATACCTAGAAAATATTATATACACACACACACAATACACACTATATATAGATGGGGCATTCCACGCCATTTCACCTAGCCCGTGACCCTAACCATTTTAGGTTTTCCTGATTTAAAAAAAATCGTACCCCATGAAAGGAATATTCACCCCAAGTTTTAGATTGTTATTTCTCCTCTTTTAGAAGTTATAATTCGACAATACAAAAAGACATTTGTCGACAAAAGATATCGACAAATGTCACTATATCATATTTTTTATTTTGAAGCTACTTTCGTTAGAAAATCTGAAGAATTATAAATTATCAATGTCAATGATTTTTGCTTCTAAAGTAAAAACTATCTTTTTTTAAATGATTGCCTCTTTTTTTTTTTTTTTTAATTCTCTAAAATAGAGTGACCCATTCTATGATTTTTAAGACTATTCTCATCGTGGGTCCATTTTTCCTTCTATTTTTTTCGAATTTATCAAAACAATTCAGAAAACTTTTATCATTTTAATCTCCAATAATGCTATTGATGAGTTTGTGATTTCCAATTCGGCTTCGTCATGCCTGAAACGGTTTATTTTTAATTTGTGCTGAATTTAACGAAAAAAAAATGTTTTTTTTATTCAAGACAAATCTTTTTCTTTCAATTCCGCATAGACATTTTTGGAAAATTATAACTTCGAAAGAGATAAAAGTCGAAATTTTCTTGTGGATATTCCGTCGTTTATATGGTACAACCTTACAAAAAAATCAGAAAAATAAAAAATTGTCATGGTCACGGCCTAAATGAAATGGCGTGGAATATCCCATATATAAAATGTATTTATAATATATATGTAAAATACTATATATATATTGAATATATATATATATTAGACTGATTCAAAAAAAAAATTTCCTTCTGGATTCTCGTGCTATTGTTGGGCATTGATAAAACAAAATTTCTCTAAAAAAATGGGCGCGGTCACTGAATTTTTAGAGGTGGCTATCTCGACTTTTTTGTATTTGATTTTTTTTTAACGAACGTATTGCATTTAAGCATAGTCATGGCATCGGATTACGGATAAAAATCGGAAAAGTTTTGAGTTTGTTCTTTTACAAACATAACAGAGAAAAACTGACCATACGTCGAAGTGCACACGAAACGATGAAAGAAGTTTTCGAACAATGGAAATGTGCTGAAATTCAAACGCGTCGATTGAATAACGCAATCTTGAAATCAATAAAACTCCATCTAGTCTGGAAATAACTTTTAAAAAATCGGGTTAAAAAGAATTTGCCGTCACAAATATCGAAGGAGCGTAAATTTAAGAGAGATTTGGACAAACTGTTCAACGTTGCACATTTTCATTCTGCCGAAAATTTTAACGAACTTGAGAATGGCTGGGAAGAAATGTAAATGAGTTTGAAGATAATGTAAGCGTAGCATTTTGAAAATGTAAATATACGATTTATGAATAAAAGCTTATAATTTAATTTTTCGTAAAAAGTGCGAAATGTTAATGCGTATAAATAAATCTACATGAATAACGAGAGTAGTATAGACGCCATTATTAATCTACCTGGATTTGAATTGTGAATATTGCAATCTTTTCAAATTGTTAGAGTTTATTTTTGTTACGAAAAAGCTGCTGGATGTGATTTTTATCCGTAATCCGATGCCATGACTATGCTTAAATGCAATACGTTCGTTAAAAAAAATTCAAATACAAAAAAGTCGAGATAGCCACCTCTAAAAATTGAGTGACCGCGCCCATCTTTTTAGAGAAATTTTGTTTTATCAGTGCCCAACAATAGCACGAGAATCCAGAAGGAAATTTTTTTTTTGAATCAGTCTAATATATATATATATATATATATATATATATATATATATATATATATATATATATATATATATATGAATATATACTTTGCCTATACTTTGTATACTGGTAAAAAAAAATTAACAACAGTCGTATAAGAGTACGCGCGTACTCCTACACACCCAAGCACTGCGTACTCTTATACCACCTGCACATTTTAAACAAACATGACTGTTACTACCATTTATTGATGAGATGCAAAATTACTTTTATTTTGAACAATAACCTTAGTAAACCGGTGTACGAAATTAATAGTTGTTTTTGAAGAAAGTAAATTGTGTTTCGTACTTGTAATGCCCTGAAAATGTCAAAAATAAATCAGAAATTGCAACCAAAACTTCAAAATTACCTAGCCTCTTCGTTTTATTTCACTTTGGATTTTTTGTTGTCAGAAACTCTTACCCTGTGAGGCGGCCTAAACACAACGAAAGTTAGCTCCAATTAGCAAACTGTTTCGTCATTAGCATAACTGCGTACTCTTATCGCCTGCGTACTCCTATACCAGCTTACCCTACTTAGGACGCGTTGATGCAAATGACAACTCGAGTATTTTCTTAAGGACGACTACCAGTCTAGAGCTCGGGAGACAGGTGAAATTCGATATTTTCTAGTGGATACCAAGTTGACAGAATGATAATTCTCTTTTGTTACCTTTATTCTTAATAACGTCGAGTAACTTTGCATTTTTTTCCACAAGATTTTGTAACCATATCGACAATGATGCATGATTGAAAAAAAAGTTTTTGTTAAAAAGAAATTACCGAAAATAATGATTTTCGGGAAAAGTTGTTCCCCCTATGTTGTTCGAGGTAATATTGTTATGAGCTTCCAAAAAAAAATTCAAGTCAATCTCTGAAGAATCGACGATGTGATGATGCCAGCCGCAGGACACTATCGGACAAAGGTGACTAGCTTCATTTGTCTTCAACGCTGCCGTTTCGTTACAAAATCTTGTAAAAATTGTATAAAGCTAAATATTTAAAGACATGTAGAAAGCGATTGCAAGACTGAAGAAAGCTACTGAACGGAATCGCCATTCTATCGACTGGGTATCCAAAATAAATTGTTGAAATTTACCTTGTTTCCGGGCTTTAGGCTGTTAGTCTCCTTTACGAAAATGTGGGTAGATTTACCGGGGGAACTACCAATGTATACATACTCTTCCATTCATACATACATATATACACCTACCTACACAACCCATGCAGAAATTTTGACCGGGATACCCTATGTCCCATCAAATCCCGATCAGGATTTGTCATGGATTCCCCAAAACCGGTATCCCGGTTAGAATCCAACTTGCATCAGCATCGGCATATGTACGACGACGATGGCATCATTTTGAAAATTTTGGCGTCACGTGTATTTTCTGTATTACTATGGAATTCCTATCTATAGATAGGAATTTCTGTCTATAGATTCCTATCTATAAAATTCCTATCTATAGATAGGAATTACATAGTAATACCGAAAATACACGTGATGCCAAGATTTTCAAAATTATGCCATCGTCGTCGTACATATTCCGATACTGATGCAAGTTGGATTCTAACCGGGATACCGGTTTTGGGGAGTAATTCTCTGTTTATACCCACCGACATGTCGGTGGGTATAAACACGTATTTAAGACAAATTAAAATCAAATTCACAATGATTAGATTAGAATTTACACCAACCGTGAGTTCTTACGTATTTCGAGAGAAAACATTTCGTCGAGGCAAAGAAATTTTTGCAAAAAAAGTTGTGAGTTTCAAATATTACATTATAAACGTGAAAAAAATCACAAAATGAGTTGTGAATTTCCTCAAGTTGAAGAAAATAAAAATCGAATTCACGACAGTTATATTAAAATTTACACCACAAGTGTAAACGTATTTTGAGAGAAAACATTGTGTTGAGGCAAAGAAATGTTCGCACAAAAAGTTATGTGCAAAAATTTCTTTGCCTCGAGGCAATGTTTTCTCTCAAAATACGTACGAACTCACTTTTGGCGCAAATTTTAATCTAATCATTTTGAATTTGATTTTAATTTGTCTTAAATACGAAAAAATTCGCAACTAATTTTGTGAATTTTTTTGTATTTATAATTTCTTGTCAATACATTTGCATTCACACATTTTGATGTGAATTTTTTTTAATTCACATCAAAATCTCGCGATGAACGCGATCTGCCATTTGAATCTTCGGACAATTTTTTTTTTATTGATAGTTTAATGCACCAAAACTTTATAAATGTTATTTATTTTTATAATAAATTTAACATGTCATAATTCCATTTTTGAAATTTTATTTCAGCCTGTATTCACCCGTGATCCTTCCCAGATTCCTCAATGATTCCATGGGGAATCTATTTAGAGTCATTAAAGGATCCGGTTCTGGATCCCTAATGGAATCCAGTTTACGGATCTTACATTTAGTCTTCGAATCTGATCCGATATCGGACTAGATCCCAACTGGGAGCCCGGGATACAAGTCAGAATCCAGCTCTATCCCTGCCAAAATTTCTGCACGGGAAATAGTACAATTTTTATTTTTCGTCGAATAATTGAGTTTTCATTCGACATTGAAATCTTCCGCGTACCTAGCAATCTGCTGAAACTACTTGACCGCTTTTTGTGCCCATCCAGTCACATATTCATCAACCCAAACATTAGAGAAAGAAAAAGCCTTTTAAAAAAATAGCTTCTTTAAAAATGTTATTTGTTGCAAAAACAAATACACGCACACGCACACGCGCGCACACACACACAAACACAGACACACACGCACGTACGATATATATATATAGGGTGATTCGTTTCAGGGTAACTTTTTTTTCTGACCCATCGTGCCCGAAAACCTTTAGTTGGTACCCAAAAACGAAGTTTCTTGAAAGGGGGGTGTTGTCAAAAAATATTTAGAGGTCGCGAATCAAAATTGAAGGTTTCCCATTTGATTAACATTGAAAAAAATGTTTTTCTCATTATTAGTGTTACCACTCCGCGAATTTTGATGTCGCGATATTTTCCAAGTGGGTTCTCATAGGAAATATGATACTTTACAATAAAGTTCCTTGAGCCATGTCCGTAAATTCAACCGTTTCAGCGGTATCATTATTTCAAGTGAATATGGTATGAAAATATCTATTCAAACGGCTGTAACGCCTAAGCTTTTAGATATATCGAAAAAAATTCAGATGAGAACTTTGTAGAGAAAGTAATTTTCTACAAAAAAGTCGAAAGTAATTTTCTACAAAAGCCGAGCCCGAAAATTCAACTCTTTCTCAGCTAAAGGTGGATGAAGTAAAATAAATAGATTTTTTTGGTTAAAAAAATCTATTTATTTTACTTCATCCTAAATCTTCATCCTAAATCTATTTATTTTACTTCATCAGCTGAGAAAGAGTTGAATTTTCGGGCTCGGCTTATAAGACATTTTTGTAGAAAATTACTTTCTCTACAAAGTTCTCATCTGAATTTTTTTGATAAATCTAATAGCTTAGGCGTTACAGCCGTTTGAATAGATATTTTGCACAATATTCACTTGAAACAATGAAGCCGCTGAAACGGTTGAATTTATGGCCATGGTTCAATGAACTTTATTGTAGAGTATCATATTTCCTATGAGAACCCACTTGGAAAATATCGCGATATCAAAATTCACGGAATGGTAACACTAATAATGAGAAAAACATTTTTTTCAATGTTAATCAAATGGGAAACCTTCAATTTTGATTCGCGACCTCTAAATATTTTTTGACAACACCCGCCCTTTCACGAAAGTTTGTTTTTGGGTACCAACTAAAGGTTTTCGGGCACGATGGGTCGAAAAAAAAAGTTGCCCTGAAACGAATCACCCTAATATATATATATACATCGTACGGTCGTATGGAAAAAATGAACAAAAGCGATTGTCTCGAAATCGGACCGTTGTCGCTCTATGAAAAGTCCAGCCACAAAAGCCCGTACCGGCGATGACCTATTGGTCAATATGCTTACGTAAAATTCTCGCGAACCCATGCGGATAAATCTGATCGGGAATCTGAATAACGGGCCAAAGTATACTTCCGCTTGATTCCAGGCTGCATTCACTCGATGAGGCCCCAGGCCCGGGTAGATATAACACATCCCTTTCACAAAGGGTGTGTGTGTGTGAGAGAGTAGACCTCGATCAGCGAGCTATCGTTGCGGCTTTCTCTGTAAAAATGTTTCGAGAACCGGGATAGTGCCTTATCAGGTATTTCACGACCTCTCGCCCCTTATTCTTCGATGCATAAAGCATAAAGTTCCTATCTCATGCATACATTCATGTGGCCGCTGGAGAGTCATGACTTATGGTGGCCCACACGAGTATTCGTATCGAATCGCGCGCGGGGCCACTCCGCTTGCTTAAACTATACGTATAATAACTTCACTTCAACAAATGTACCTATAACTGTAGTACGTACTTCTCGAACTGTTATGAGCGCGAAATCGACGAAGGGTGACGGAAGCACGTATGACGCACCACTTCTCAATCTTTCGGACACACGAACGATGGCTAGACGCGTGTGCATGAACGTATATACCGGGTGGCTCATTTTCAATCTATCCAGGCAATTATCTTCGCAAATATGATGAATACGAAAAAAAAAAAACGCTCCGAACAAAAGATTTTCGTTTTTTTCTTGCGTAGAACAAGATACCGTCAAGCCAAATATATGTAACTATCGTGAAAAATGAAGTTGACCTTGAAATAACCTTGAAAGGAGCGAGCGGCAAATCTTTCGAGGTTAGCAAGATATTTTTTTCTTCTGGAAACATTGCAACTTTTGTGTGAAACTTTCTCTCGTGGCTTTTATATTTTTCGAGATATGAGTCTGGACGTATTAAAATGGGCCATCCGGTGCACACCGGGTGTCCCATTTTAATCTTACACCCGATTTATCTCGAAAAATACTGCTCCGATCATTTATTGATTATTATGGTGAAACTTTTAGATTTCAAAGCAGGCCGATCCAAAAAAATGTTCGTCGAAAATTCAAAATAGGGATGTTACGATGTTCGATATGTTTTTTTTTTTTTCATGGGAACAACTTTTTTACCACAAAATTCGTCAGGCCAAAACTTACAACTTTTCCAGGATTTTTGGAAAATTATAATATCGATCATTTTTAGGTTAAAACACCATTTTTGACTATTTTAGCGCTATCCAGGATGTACGATGAGAAGGTACGGTGAGAATGTACCGTGAAATCCCAAGTGTAAGTGTGCCACCAGTATGGGTAGGTGTGAGTTTGTTTGGGTTTGTATGATGACAGAAGTGATGAGCCGTAGAGACCTAATCCCTATTTGGGTTTATTAGGTTTGTTTTATTCATTTAACACTTTGGATGTTGAAGAGTTTATCGCCTCGTGGTACATCCTGTATATTGCTAAAATACTCAAAATTGGTGTAGTAAACAAAAAATTGTGAACTTTGTCAAAAAAAAAAATATCCTATGAAAGTTTCTAGTGTTGGCCTGACAAATTTTTTGGTGAAAAAAATGCATGTTTCCATTTTTTAAATATGTCGGTCATCTTAACGTCGCTATTTTGAATTTGGGAACGAACAATTTTTTTTTAACATCCCCCTTTGAACCTTGAAAATTTCAGTTTACTCAGTACTCGATTGGAGTAGTATTTTTCCGAGATAAAATCAAGTGTAAGATTTTTATTGGGACACCCGGTACATTATATATACACACACGCATACGCGCGCACACATAGACACACTTATGTACGTATGTATGTAACGAATGGAATGATTGCTTCTACTAGTCATACAGCTCTGAGGGAAGAAGAAGTGAAACACGCCACCCATCCCACGTACCGGAAAATTCCATTTTCTACTGCTCGGAAATCATTGGCACTGGTCGTTTATTAAAATATATCGGCACTGTCGGTGACCCGGTCATAAGTTACGCGCCGATTCATAGTAATGTTTTACGAATTCAAAAGTTATACTTCATGCACGCTTCTGTGTGCTCTTTTACTAACTTTTTACTAACGCATTGCAAGATCGCACATTATTATGAAGGATCGTTGTCTCGGGGTTATGTTCTATATTGTTTTCATATAAGGTAAATGTCCCAATTATTGAACAGCTAAGGATCTGGGGGATTGAATTCGGTGAGAAAAAAATATAAAATCAAGAAAAAACCATCGCTTTCAGGTTCAAATGATACTTTGATATTTTTACTTTCGAAAAATCACCCTTTAAATTATTTTTAAATGATTTTAAATGAAAAAAAAAGAATAACAATGTGAAGAATGCAAATGTCCCAATTATTGAACACTGGAAGTGCCTATGTCCCTAATATTGAACAGGCATGTCCCAGTTATTGAACACTCTCGAGAATTCTTTTCCCGTTCTAAAAATATTATATTGGGTACAATATTGAGAAATAAAAGCAAAATGAAACACTTAAATAATCTTTTGTTAATCATGTAAAAATACAAAAATATATATTTAGTCTCTTTTGAAAGGTTTTTGGTTCATTCGCATTTGGTTTGTTTTTGCTTTTCAACTCGAACTTTATTTTCTTTTTCTTTTCAGCTTCCTCGTTTTCATATTCTGTTTTTGTTTGATTTTGTCGCAGCTTGGCTCCCTGAAATATCGGAGAGCAAAAAATATTGAACAGTAAATTCGTATTTTTAGGTTACATTTAGGTTATATTCTCTTTTTACTTTCCTTTTTATGTTTATTGCACGAAAATACAAATGAAAAATATATTTGACGATCTTAGAGTTATTATTAAAAGAATAGAGGTAAGTTTATTCAGGAACTTACAGTTTTTGTTTGAATAAATCCGATTCACACGATCTGTCACACGTTAACTGTCTCGATGTTTTGATGGGTTTAATGACGCCAACTTGGAGAATTCGAGTGTTCAATAATTGGGACACACTGCATTTTCTATGTTCCAATGATCGAACACCGTATTTTTTAACAAATAATTAAATAAAGTTTTTTCATAAAAATTGTAATTTATAAGAAATTTTCTAAGGAACCTGAAACGCCTTTACTTTTTGAGATGCGACAGTTTTTGAATTTTTTATGCCCTTACGCACGAAGCGGTGCGTCTTAGCAAAAACGATAAGCAGTTACCACGAGACGTCAAAACGAGTCACCGTTGCTGATTAGATAATTTTTTTCTCTATTAATTAAAGCTTTCTTTGCATAAGTAAGGTAACATTTCGATAGCTAAAAGTTCCATATATGTAATGAAATTTTATAAATAAGTAACTGCATGCAGGTGAATGAGAAATAATTAGAATACAAGATAGTGTTCAATAATTGGGACCTGTTCAATAATTGGGACATTTACCTTACTCGGTTATAATGTGAAATCAAGCGAAGATGAAAATCCGCTTGACTCAATAAGCTCAATTATTATATTGAATTTTAAATTAATATCGTATGAATGTCGTATTGAAGATTCGATCATCAACAGATCGATCGATCAATCAATCAACTCGATCATTCGAAGCACTGCAATTACTTTTTGTTCCCATTGAAACTCGAAAAAGCGATCGATTTTATCCCTAATTATTCGCTTTTTGTATATTCATCCAATTTTGCTGTCTCTATTTTTTTCCACAGATACGAAGCAGCACCCGGACCGCAAAATTGGCTGAGGTGTAAAACGATAGTCGGTTGAAGAAAGACAAACTCATTCAGGCCCATGGCAGCGAGAAAAATAATCGCTGGAATTTTCGCAGCGATACTGCAAATTTGCTCATGTGAGTAAACACTACCTCGTATAGATGGAAGTTGGAACAAATTGTAACTTCTTAGTCATCGTCATATTTACGAGACTCGCCTCGCGAATGTCGAAGTTATTTATTATTGTTGTTGCGATTCGTTTAACATTTTTTTTTCTTCATATAAATGGAAAATCGTAGAAATGTAACGAATAATTGACAAATAATGAATACAATATAATAAATAATTGGTGATTATTCGATACAATGTAAAAAAACATTGATAATAATTCGCTATAATGTAATAAAGAATCGATAAATACAGTCCGACCTCCGAATAAGAATCCCGGCAATAAGAAACTTTCCCTAGTTTCTCACTCGAGCGCTTCCACCACTCCGACTCGAACTCCGAGCTCGAGAATGTTGTGCGCGAAACCTCGGGTTAAGGGGTAAGGCTACTGTAACGGCCCAAAAAAAAAGGTTTTTTCACTAATTTTTTGCTCCCGAAATTGAAGGTATTTGAAAAAAAACTTTTAATGGTTTTTGCTCCCGAAATTGAAGGTATTTGAAAAAAAACTTTTAATGGTGTTATCGGGCATACATTAAACTTTATTATAAAATTTTTTTACAGTAAAAAAAAAACAAAATGGCGGTTCCACAGCTATCTTCCCGGGACATGTTTTGCTTCCAGGGCTCCGCGGCACGCAGCACCACTGGTGCACTTTTGAATCTAGAACAAAAAAAACCATTAATCTAGAGGGCTATAGCTAGAGAATGTCGATCGGATTTTAAAAAGTATCAATTTTTGTGGATTTGGCGTGCGTTTGAAAAAAAAATTGATTTTTGACGAAAAAAACGGCAAGTTTTTTGTTAATAAAAAATCAATAAATAAAGTTCTTGAAAATTCCCATCGACATTCTCAAGATAATGTAAATGTTCACATCTGGTTAAAATTTCTAGTAAAAAAAATGAAAATTGTTCGAGTTATGCTGCGTGCCATTTTGAAAAACCATGTTTCGAGAAAAACGCGTTTAAAGTTTTGCGAATAGTTTTTTATTGGAAAAAATTAAAAAAAGAAGTTAAAAGGATTTAAACTATTTTTAAACTAGAGGGTTTAAACTATTTTTTAAGCCAATAAAAAAAAATCGATTTTTCAAAAAATTTACAGTGGCCTTACCCCTTAAGAAACCAGCCTGCGAGAGATTATTCGGGCAAAATAGAGTGAACGTGTAGTGTAAATTGATGTGTGCATGCGTGCGTGAGTATGTGTGTGTGCGAGTGTGAATGTAACAAAAAATCTACAAGTTTATTAGAAATTTTTTGTATTCATTAAAAATTTTGTCAACACATATATGTGTTGACGAGATTTCATATACAATAGAAACAAAGATAAGGGCGTTTAAAGATTTTCATATAAAACAGCAAAAGTTTTCGAGACGTAAAGAAAAGCGTTTTCGTCATATTGCTTATTATTTTGATCCGCAACGCACTCAACTGACGGTGGAATATTTTCGAGAGAGTCGAACTCTGCCATTGAAGATGAATCCTCAGAGATATTGACTTCTTCGTCTTTTATATAAATGTATCTATGTAATAATTTGTTTAAATTATCGCCTTGTGGCGCAGATACTGTAATATTTTCTTCGACTTGTATACTACAGTCTAATCTCTTACGCTTCTTTACAGTTTCGGTCATTTTATAACAGTTAATAGTCATTCAGATACAGTAGTACATAATAATATTCAATAGTATGTATATTAACGTGAAACAAAAATTCGCTAAATAAATGTCCACGCGCACTCGTAAACATTTTTGCATGGGCGATGCGAATACTAAGTTGCAACTCGTTCGAGTGAGTTTCTTATTGAGAGGATCGCATGCGGAAAAGAGTGAGAGAGACAGACAGAGGTAGTGAGCGCGGAGCGCGCGCCTGGTGGGGGTATGCGATGTATAAGAAAAACTCTTCCCCTTGGGGGCTTTTGGTTTCTTATTCGGAGGTCGGACTGTAACTAATACAATATAATGAATAATTGACGAATATTAAAAACAGTGTAACCAATCATTTATAAAGATAATAACAATAAATACTGATCATCAAACCAATTAAACATGCCCAATTGACATACCAAAAACCTTATAAGATATGAGTAAAATCTTTGTAAAACCGAATTATTTTCTTGTTTGTGTGAATATCTTAAATTGGGACAGTAGGTTCTCCGTCGGTAAAAAAAATCACACGCGAGTTTTCGCAATTTTTCTCAAGAACCGCTGTATCCAATGACGATAATTTTTTCATAATCGATGCATGGCTATAGTACAGTCGTGCCGTCGTCGAAAAACCCCGTAATCGAAAAAAATTAGAAGAAGGTCAGTTTTTAGCAGGTGATTCTGTAGGTGCCGCGGGTGCTAAATCCAAGTTTGCCTAAAAATCGGGGTGTAGGGTTTTTTAGGGGATGAAGGGGATGGGGGTGGATTGATGCCAAACTATGAGCCCTACGAGTTAGCCGTGGGACAAAATGTTCAGACAAATCCAGGTTTTATTTTTGTCCACAGCGCCGAAGTCGTGGAAATTCATTTTGAGGGTGAATAAGTAGGGTGAAATTTTGAAATTCAGTTTTAATTCAATATCTCTTTAGGAAAAGTTCGTACAATCATTGTTCAAACGGGAACGTCGTAGCCCTTGAAAAGACGCGTCGATCGAGTATTTGATCATCTCTCCCCGATAATATCTTCACCCCCAAAAACATTGTTGAAATATCAACAAAACATTTTTTTATTGAATAACTTTAAAAAAATTGTTTTTTCGGGTATAGTAACTTTCTTTGTATTTTCGTTTCTATGGACCACCCTTGAATTTTGATTTTTCCAACCCCACTCTGGGGTTGAAAATTCAAAATGAAATTCTGGGAAACCTTCGTCCCCTAAAAAAAACCCTACACCCCGATTTTTAGGCAAACTTGGATTTAGCACCCGCGGCACCTACAGAATTACCTGCCAAAAAGCCAGCCTTCGAATTTTTTCCGATTCCGACAGCACGACTGTTTATACAGCACGACTGTACTGCTACCAGACGAAGGATCTATATCTCCCGGATATTCGTGTTTGCGAGAAACAGAAAAAATTACCGATCGACCACGAGAGATCTGGCTAAAAAAAAAGTTCGAGAATAATGGTTTCCGTCATATCAACCTTCCGAGACTCAACCTATTCACCGTAGTAACGCGCATTGAGAGCCTCGTACGACTGTATTCTGTGAAAAATTGCAAAAACTATCGTACACGTAATCATTGGAAAATGCGACAACGCATATGCATGCTTCGGTCGCTCACACAGGGTGCATACTGCATACGTATGATCGGTAAACCCGGTCGACGCAGGACCTTGAGGGAAGTTTCGGCCTTGTTGGGCCAAAAAATGTTCGATTTTTCACCAATTTTTCATGCGAAAAGTATTAAATATAGAATGTTGATATTTGGTGTGTTGACTAAGCGGTCTTTATTGAACATCAAAATATCTTTTAAAGTTTGACAAAACATAGCGGTGGGAGTGGGAGGAGCCACGCATGTCGGTGCGCGGGCGAAGACATTCTTCGCTTGTGGAAGTCCTAAGTCCCGGACAGGTGATGCGAAGCAAAAAAATCAAACATATTTTCACTTTGTACAATATTGTGTATACGGCGAACTAGAATGAAGAAGAAAAATTAAAAAATAAAAAAAACTGTGAGCTTTCTAAGGGGAAGTTTAGTTTGTTACCAAAAATGTTTGTCGTTTTTGTTCATAAAATAAAAACGTTTGAATATTTTTGGATAATTCTAGTTGGACTAATGAAGACGTATGTTGTACACGTGCCTGCCAAATTTCGTAAGGATTGCTCATCTAGGTGTATGGGAGCACTTTCGCAAGCGAAGAATATCATCGCCGGCGCACCGACATAAGTGCCTCCTCCCACTCCCACTACCACGTTTTGTCAAACTTTAAAAAATATAATCATGTTCAATAAAGACCGCTTAGTAAACATACCAAATTTCAACATTCTATACTTAATATTTTTCGCACAACAAAATGGTGAAAAATCGCACATTTTTTGGCCCAACAAGGCAAAAACTTCCCTTAACAGTGTGTCATTTCGTCCTAAGACGATGCCGCTTAGCAGGGAAAAAGCTGACAAATCTCTGCATAGGTGAACTGTGCGAGCTGTCCATCCGCATCCGCTAGCTTTTCCAAGAATGTTTCCCGCTTCAAAGCTGCGCGCCTCGACGACACACCGCCGATCAACTTATCGACGGCCGTCGCCGCCACCACCACGCCGCGCAGAGGACGTAAAAG